>PVJA010007834.1:0-66812 GCA_004027025.1 Myocastor coypus
GTTAATGTTTAATTGTTTGATCAATCTTATATACCTATCTATATGTATTAATCTAAACTGATCTGATGATGAAAATATGTAATATAACCCGTGTTAAATTTAAACAATAAAAATAAATAAATAAATAAATTATACATGGAGAAAAAGCGACAGCTACTTTATATTTTCCATATAATTTTTAAGCACACAACTATGCATTAATGGTGCTACTTCATTGAATGACTAAATCCAACAATCACTGTTAAAAACACTCCAGAAAAAGGTTTTGCTCTATTTTGTGGAATAACAAGATTTGTTCACATGAGTTCTGTGAATTAAAAGCTTTTTTAATTCTTTAGTTATATATTATAAAATATATAAAATATTTGATTATATTTTATTAATATCCGTATCATATAATATATAATGTAATATGTAATATATAAAAATATATTATATATTATATAAATTTACCAGAGTCCTCCTTCAATAATCCAGTAGAAAAACTATGCATCTAGAGAAATAATAAGTAAAATTACTTCATTTGTTTTTACTCTAAATGTCTGGAATTGCCCTAATACTATACGTTCAGATATAGTCTGATTTGAAAAGAAAACTAAGCCCCTTAAAACAGGGGAAAATAGTAAAAACTATTCCTTAAATAAATCTTGAGTGTTTTTAAAAGTTGAAATGCTGAAACATCAGAACGATCAGCACTACAACACGAAGAAAATGCAAAGATGCCTCCTATCGCTATTAAACTCCAGCAGTTTCTATTCAGTGTTTTAAAATATGAAATGCAAATTTACAGCACATTTGAAAAAAAATTATATCATAGTTTCCTTCATGCTAGGTATTGTTGGGAACAGGAGGTTCCAAACATGAAATAAATAGATCTCATAGAGCTTATAATTAAGAGGGTAAGGATAAACAATAATTATGTATACAGTCAGTCATAATTGTGATAACAGATGTAGAGGCTACGAGGTGCCATAAGGCCTTATCACAAGGGCACTAAGCTAAGAAGATGGCAGAGGCCTTTTACAGTGCATCATCGAAACAAATAATGGCCTAAATTGGCTACAAATAAATCAATAAAATCCAAAAGCCATAAAGAGAAAACCATTGCTTAAAAGAGCACAGCATTAAATAAACAAATAAATAAATATAATAAATTTTTTAAAAAAGAGCACAACACTTTCATGAAATGGTGGAAAGGAGTATGTCTGGACCATTTTAAGACTTTAACTCCAATCTTAAGGAAGGGGCAGAAAAGACAAATCAGAATTTTCTCAACCATTGTCAGAATGTTGAATTTAGAGATTCTAAGCCAAGAAATAAATTATCAAATATCTATTTGCGAAAGCTCCCATTAGTAGTTGTGTGTTGACTGAATGTGAAGAGAGTTTTAATGACTCATAGAAGATAAATGCCTTGGAGATGAAGATAAATGGTCATGTTTGAATGATAAGTACGAATTAAAGCTAATTAGATTTTAATTACTTGTTTAGATGTGAGTACAGATGGCAAGAAGGAGGCCGTGAGAGATTGCAAAGTCTCTGACTTGAGCACTCTTGGGACTGGAGGGAGAAACAAGAGCATCTCTGGGAAACATTCAGTTTAATAATGCTTTCTAGACCTTCACAACTGAAAAGTGGTTTTCTTAGAGGCCCAACACAAAGCCAGATAAAAATACTTATACAGGAAGTCCTACCAGGTCCCACATTAAATGCATAGAGCTGAGGCCTATCAAAACAAATTATAAAATATTGAAAAGTCAGTAGTAGACCCCTACTAAAACTACCCACAGCACCGTCTTGGGCATATCTGTGTGGGTTATGGCAGAGTAACTTTGAGTGCTACACCTGGTCTCTAGCACCAGCCTGTCTGGCACCATTCCCCTGCCCTGGGTCCTGGCTACCACAGAGTAAGTGAGCATCTGTGATCCTCCTGCAGTGGTGTTTCTGCCTTAAAGCCATGAACTGAATCCTTTGAAACTGTGAAGTAAATTAAATGCCTTTTTTGAAGTGTTAGTGTCACATATTGTGTTGTAGGGATGGCAACTGACCAAAGTAAGTAGGAATACACTAAAAAGAGTTCGTAAGGAAAGGGTAAAATTCCATTTAAAAGATAAAAAAAAGCTTTAGCTATAACAATCACAGGTATTAGAGGAATGTTATACAACATGGTGAATACGGTTTAAAACAATTAATTGCATTCTTGAACCTCACTTAAAAATCAGATCTCAAACGTTCTCTACCCTCTAAAACAGTGGCAACAAAGTGGGGTAAATGATTTGTTAATTAGTTTGATGACAGCAATCATTTTGCAATGTGCTCATACAACAAAATAGTTTATTGCCTAGTCTAAACATATGCATTTTTTTTTCTTTTCTTTTTTTTTTTTTTTTTTTTTTTTGGCGGAACCGGGAATTGAACTGAGGACCTTGCATTTGGCAGGCAGACACTTGGGACCCTCAGCTATCTCCCTGACCCTTTATACAATTTTTATTTAGTAAATTTTATCCACTATATCCTAAGGAAAGCTAAAAATTAAAATATACTATGTGAAGCAAACTAAAAATTTACAGTTTTATCTTTGTACTTCAGAAAAGTTCAAGGGGCCTGGCGGGATGGTTCAGTGGTCTAAAGCGCCTGCTTGGGAAAGCTTGGGCAGCTTCAGGGACCGCGGTTCGATCCCTGGCACCACATGCTGCGCCAGCCCTGCCCTTGGGGAGGGCTGAGCCGGCCATAAAAATGAGTGAATAAACAAACAAAGGTTCTGAAACAAGAAATAAATAATTAATTAATTAATTAAAAAAAAAAGAAAAGTTCAAGATGAAAGATTAGTGACAACAGCAGAGCATGAAATAACTTAGAAGCCAGGAGTGGTGGAGCACCCGTACAATTCCCACATTCAAGAGAGTGTGGCAGAAGAACCATGGATCTAAGTCCAGCCTCAGCACCATGCTTTGGACACACCCGCCTCAAAATACAGAAACAAATAAGCAAAATAACACTAACAAAAATCTGGAACTGAAAAAGAGGTGAAAATAAAGAAGACCATAAAAATATACAGAAGAGGATAAGAAAATCTAAAAGAAATTCGCAAAATTAAAAGCACCATAGCTATTTTAATTCAAGAAAGCGGATTTAAAAGGCACATTGAAATAGACAATGGCAACAAAGCTTAGAACGTTCTTATTAGACTCAAGAACGCAGAGTCTTTAGACCAGCAGCACAGAATCATCTAAAGAATGCAAGACTAGCAGCACAGGTCGGACCTTGGAAAGGATGAAGGGTAAAGGACTCTAACCAGGGGCCCTGGGGAAACTCCTTGAGAAGGGAGTAAATCTCTAGTTACTCTAGTAATCAGAGCATATCACTGGGCTGCAACCACCAACGTGGTAGATATTTGGAAGGCTTTGGGCGAGGGAAGCAAAGCAAAGGAAGCATGTTGAGAAATGGGGAACACACGACCAACTAAAAGGTTTAAACATCTTACCGAATGAACTACAGAATGATGAATAAGAAATATTTCTCCCTCCATTAGTCCACGCTACTTTTATCTCACGGCTCTCTGACAGCCTTAGTCCAGTAATGTGAGGTTCTTGTGTCAGGACCCTGGCCAGTGCAAAGGAGAAAGCCTCAACCTTCTAACAGTGGTTTCTCCAATACCAGCTGGCCCACATCCACACGAATCTCAAATTCTACAATCCCCACTGCCATACTGATAGGAAATAGTTGGTATTATCAGTTACCTGAGGAAATCTTAGAGTGCCAAAGATAGAAACCAAAGCGCCAAAGCAGAGGCAAAATCTTGGAAGAAGAAAGATCATGTAATAAGAAATACTAAAAATGTAGAATAAGAAAACATTCAAAAAACAAAAACACAAGTCTAGAAAGTAAAAGAAATTAACAAGAGGAAGGAGAGAGATCATTATTGTATGGATATACTTTGGATTATGATGCTTATTTAAAATGTGTGTATTTCATCCCACAATGTCTGTCACCTAGCTTCTTTTTCATTTTCAAGACTAGAGGTAAAGCAGGTTTGAAATTGAAAATAAACATATTTTTAAAAAGTTATGGATCATTCACTGTGCTAAATGAGTCAAAAACTATCAAAGAAAGAAGGGAACCGCAGGCTGGTAAGGTAGCTCACTGGTGGAGCACAAGCTTAGCATACACAAGGGCCAGGCTCAAACCAAGCTATGAGAAGACAGGAGGCTAGAGAACAAATAAAAGGCCAAGTGGAGATGAAAAGTCAAGATAACAGGGCTGGCGAGACCTCTTAGTGGCCTAAATGCCTGCCTGGTAAGCGCAAGGATCCAGGTTCAAATCCCCAGTACTGCATCCTGCACCAGCCATGCCGTGACACGCCAGTGGCCACTCAGACCATTGTTGGTGGTGCACACCTATAATCCCAGTGCTGGAGAGGCTGAGACAGGAGCCTGTATAGTGAGCCTGTATAGTGAGACTTTGTACCAAATTAATAAATAAATGAATGAATGAATTAGTGAATAAAGATTTTTTTTAACAAAAATTCAGGATGGCGCCAGAGAGATAGCTTAGTAAAATAAGTGCTTGCCTGGTGAGCGCAAGGGTTTTAGTTCAATCCCCAGTTCTGGAAGAAAAAAAAGAGGATGTCTGGACCTCGGAAGCTGTGCTCCTTTCCTGTAGGCTAATAAATTATTTTGTAATTTAATTGGTAACATAAGACAAAGTCTTAATCATCTTCAATTATTTCATTAGGCCACAAGAAAAATGTTGTTACCTAATATAAACAATGAATAGAAGACAGGAAAAGGTGATTAATAAAAAATAATAATGTTAACTAAACCATAAAAAGTTTATTTATTTTCTTTGGTAATTGAAAATTAAAACAGGATGGAATTGGTCAAGATTAAATAGAGAGATAAATCTCGGTGTTGACAAAGGGTTATAAATACAAGCATTCTGTTTCCTTACTGATAGGATGTAAACTGGAAAGTTTGCAAATTTCCAAACTTTACCAAAATGCACATCCTCTAACATGCATCGTAGCTCAAATTTGCTCCCTGAGAAAAGATTTCCTTGAATCCTCTGCACCCATTTCATATTGATATCCTCATATCATGCACAGATTTCATCTTTGTAGGACTTTGACATCATTTACATTTAAATATTTATTTTTATGAAGAAGCAATGAATGCTTTCTTTTTAAATATACTGGAAGCTCCACCAGAACATGGGAAAACCTCTATTTTACTTAGGGTTCTTTTTAAATCTTTTATTTATTTGTTTGTTGGCTTGTTTGTTTATATGACACAGGATCTCACTCTACAGCTCAGACTCACAGTGGTGCTCCTGTTTTCAAAGCGCCAGTAGTGAGATTACAGGCATGGGCCACCATGCCTGATTTTGGAGGCTGATACTCTGCATCCAGGGTTCTGGTACTAGAGATGGAATCTGGGTCTTTGCGCTTTCCAGGCAAGCACTTAGACTGCTGAACTATCTCCCCAGGCCTTTACTTAGTTTTTGAATCACCAGAATCAGACATAGAGCCCAATGTTAAATACACAAAATTTACTTGGTCTTCTGAATAGTTAGACAAATAAACTATCAAAGGAATCAAGAAAACATGAAGAGCCATCGCCCCAAATGTAATGGTTGATATCAAATGCACATATTAATAAAAAGTCGTACTTAAATTCAAATTTGTTTTACTTTGAAAAGCATCAGTTCAAAGTTCTAACTCACCTAGATCCACCTATATCTGAATGATAATAGCATACATTTTACCTATATCAGAATGATTATAATGCACATTTGACTTCAGTTAATAAAGCAATTTTGAAGTTTCTCTTCTATATATGATTGTCAGCTGTGTGTATATCTTTCACTCAAAATGCTGGTCATTTTAGAACCCCAAAAGACAGAATAACTCATTCTTTTTAGATTTAGCTTGGATGTGGTGGGTAGGAAAAGAGAAGACAAGGAAACATATTAGCTTTCTAAGATTGATGACTACATTTTTTTTCTGTTGAGAACATGGAGTCCTAAACCAAAATGTTGCCACTCTGATCCCCAATATCTGAAGCTGTAACTAATGTAATTGCTTCCAAGGGGGAAACACTGCTTATATGTTCTGACTAGCTGTCACAATGTTCTGAGTTAAGCCCTCCCAAAAAGCTCAGCTCAATATAATTGTAAGAATTCAGGGCACAATCTTTCTGAAGCACTGTGAGCAGTAAACTTATTTGTCTGCGTGTGAGGGACTGTAACGTCCCAAAGCACAGAGGATTTTATTAAGAAGATGACAATTTGTGGTTTTTAGATATCTCGTGTTTTATTTCTAAAAGCTCTGGGTTTCTACCATCTTCTTAGATCAGGGTAGGAAAAGAAATTGCTATAATTCTCCAGCTTCCCCTTGAGGGAAGGATGGTGATATCTCTGAGCTGGTATTTTGGCAGAGCTGAATACTTAGCCAGTTCTTTCGTCTTCCATATTTCCTTATTCTAAAATGACCCATCCACTATTCTCTTCCTGACACACTCTGCTGTGCACATCACCCCCTTAGCAGTTTCTCATTGTGTCCAGGCATGCCTGAAAGCCTTCATAGCTAACACGGTTCCTCCTAAAATCCTTACCCTTGATGAGATTCTCATAGCTTCAAACCGTATTAACCAAAGACATGTTTAAAAGTACAATCTCTCCTGCTGCCTTTCTTTCTTTCTTTCTTTCTTTCTTTCTTTCTTTCTTTCTATGTTTTTTGGAGCATTTGTGCCATTAAAACTTACTACTTTATTTATTTTCATCGTCTGTTTTCCCACTTCTCAAATAAAAGCTATAGGAAGACAAATATTCTGTCAAATATTTTCAAAATTGATTGTATGCGCTCAAATATTGTTAAATAAATAATGTTTACACTAAGAGTATTCAATCTAAAATATTCCCATAATATCTGGTCCCAGAAATGGGGTGCTCTTATGAAATGCCTGGTAAGATTATCACCAGGCAAAAAGTTTCACCTACTCTCAGATCAGTCTGGACACCTCATACCTCTGGACTAGCAAAAAGACAATCAAAGGAGTAAAAAATGATTGGGAAGAGAGTAGTCGCCATGTCTTAGAGGCAGGAAGGAGTACGCTGGGCACTCATGCAATCCACTGGAGAATGTTGCGGCATTCCCATAAACAAAATTATAACCACCAATATGTAAGAACCAGAAGCACAGCAGTACAAATATGAAAGCATTCAGGGCCCAGCACTCCCTCTGGTAACACGCAGCCTAGCAAAGTGGAAAGAATTGCTGGCTGAAGGAGAGGCAGATCTAGAGTGAGTAGGGCCCGGGCAACGTGATGAGGCCTGGCCTTGACGTAAGCCTCATTAGTGCTGACTAGCAAC
Organism: Myocastor coypus; assembly: GCA_004027025.1. NCBI lineage: Eukaryota > Metazoa > Chordata > Mammalia > Rodentia > Myocastoridae > Myocastor > Myocastor coypus. The sequence continues at coordinate 7,368 of PVJA010007834.1, forward strand.
TACTCCTCGGGAAGTTCACTTGGAATTTGTGACCAAACAGAATCTTGGGTAAACTTATCCAATGAGAACATCCTTCAGTGAAAAAGAAGTAGACATGAGGAAAAAGAGGAGCACACTACAGCAGAATTCGGTGTTGGTACCCTGTCAGTATCCTTCGCTACTGTGCACTTGCCTGCACTTGCTGCCCGTGTTAATTAGTTGCAGTTCACAGTCACCTTTTCTCTGGAGACGTACCCTCTATGAGAGCAGAGTCTCTTCCCTGGAAGGCTACTCTCCACCCTAGGGAATGACCCAACCACCAAGCATCAGTGCGCACAAGGGTAGGCGAGGCTGAGGCTGGCCTCGATGAGGGAATGAGGGGCCATCTCTGAGAAATAATTAATGCCTCTAAGCTCCCCCCACATGATCAGAGAGCACGTGATCAGTAAGTCACATGCACAAGAAGTCCTGACCCAGCTTCCTCGCAGAGAGCCCTGGATAAATAACGGCATGTGTCGTTCATCTCCAGAAGAACACATTCTAATCTTAAGCCTAAAACGTCCTCGCAAATGTGATTTTATTTTTTTATTTTTTTATTTTTTTTGAGACAGGGTCTCGCTATGCAGTTCAGGCTGGCCTTAGGCTCACTTTTGTAGCCCAGGCTGGTCTCGAACTCACACCAATCCTCCTGCCTCAGCCTCCCGAGTGCTGGGATTACAGGCGTGAGCCACCACGCCCGGCTTCACAAATGTGATTTTAATATTAGTTCACAAAAGCGTAAAAGTAATCAAAATGCTCTAGGATAAATACCATCAATGGAAGATACTAGAAAGACATCACAAAAACTTTATAATCATTCCATAAAATGAAGATACAAAAGGGAAAATTGAGAACAAGAGAACAAAATGTCAACTGCAAGCAAATGAACAAAAAGGGCAGGTGCTGGTGAGATAGCTCAGCAGTCTAAACTGCCTGCTTAGGCACGCTTAGGCAGGCACAGGGGACTGCGGGTCGACCCCTGGCATCATATGTCATGCCAGCCCTGCCCTCAGGGTGGGCTGAGAAAGCCAAAGCAAAAGCACAAAATTTAATAACATCTAACTTAAAAACAAAAACTACATCTGTGTATTAAAAAGCAAGCTACATACAAAGAACACAGTAAAGACGGGGATCTGAATAAATATTCCAAAGTGCAGCACAGGGAAACTTTAAAGTTAAAAAATGCAAAATCAAGCCGGGCATGGTGGTGCACACCTGTAATCCCAGCACTCAAGAGGCTGAGGCAGGAGAGGATTGGTGCGAGTTCGAGACCAGCCTGGGCTACAAAAGTGAGCTCAAGGCCAGCCTGAACTGCATAGCGAGACCCTGTCTCAAAAAGACAAATAAATAAATAAATAAATAAATAAATAAATAAATAAATAAATAAATGCAATATCATAGACCAGTACAGCCACATCAAAACTAGAAATTCTATTTGATCCAGCAATTCCCCTTCTAGGTATCTTCTCAAAAGAGACTTCACAGCTCAATGATGTATCATTCCCATTTTACAGCAACACATCAACACATTTCATAATAGCTGGACCTTGAAATTTGCCTATATGCCATCAGCATGAACAGATAAAGAAAATGAGGTGTTTACACATAATAGAGCATTACTCTGTCATAAAGAGGGATAAATGTGAGTCATGTATAGGTAAATGGTCACACTGTGAAACTGCAATATTAAGTGCAATAAGTCAAACAAAAATACCTCATGGCTTCTCTTACATGAGAAACTGAACTATAAAGAGCAAAACAAAACATAGTCATAAGCAGTAAGGAGATCTGTTTTCACATGGGAAAAGAAACAACAGACGGAGGAGGAAGATGAGAAGGGAGGAAAGAAGGATAGAAACGAATCAGAAGAACTGAGCTTTTTAAAATGTATTTGGTACAGAGTATCACTACGCAGCGTGGACTTGCAGTGATCCTCCTGTTTTCCGCCTCCCCAGCGCTGGGATGACAGGTGTGCCCCACCCATCCGGACTCAGTAGCCTGCTCAACCTGCTTAGGGGTGGGGCCGGTGCGGCATGTGGTGCTGGGGATCGAACCTCAGTCCCTGTGCTTGCATAAAGAGGTGCTTTAGTCTGCAGAGCTGTCTCACCAGCCCCAGAGATAGAGCTCTTGCCAAATGGAAGAGGAGTAGGACATAGAAAGGGCAAGGAGGGACAGCATGAAAAAGAATTAAAATGGGTTATGTACATGTGTCACGTCCGTACCATAACTTTAATCATTAGATATTGCAAACGTGTACTAATACGTGTTTTTGTTGGAGATATATATATATATATCATGGTCAGCTCAGCCTGCCCTGGGGGTCGGGCTGGCACAGCATGTGGTGCCAGGGATGGAACCACCATTCCTGCGGTTGCCTAAGCTTGCCTAAGGAAGCACTTTAGACCACTGAACCATCTCATCAGCCCCATTTTAAACCATAGAAAACAGTGTGAGAAAGCAGATATATGCTTAATACCTAGCCAGATTTCTGGATGTGTAGAGACAGTGGTCCAAGAAGTATATTTTTTTAGAGGTGCCTAAAATGCTTTCAAAGTTCCTAAGAATCATCAAGCCATAGACTCAAATAGGTAAGAAAACGATAAATAATATGAACATAAAAAAATCTTCTTTAAGAAAAAGAAACCCTCTAACAATGAATATTAAGGTTCTATGGACCAAAGTGGTCCATATTTAAATCCTGGTTGCAATATTTCACTAGATGAGTAACTTAAGGTGACTTGTTTAACTTTTCTTTATCTATTTGTGACCTGTAAAAGTACTTATAAAATCATACCTATGTCATAAGTGTTTTGATTTGGTATCTTTAATGGCATTCGGTTTATAATTTTCATCTTTATCCTGCCTTACCAGTGGTGAGACAGCAATTGAGACTGGGCATGGTCACACACCTGTAATCCCAGCTCTTGGGAGGCTGCAAACAGGTGACAACTATGACTCCAATCAAATAGTGAGACCCAGAACACCCTGTAGACCGTCCTCTAAAATACAAATGCTAATAACAATAATAATAATAATAATAATAATAATAATAATAATAATTTTATCTTTATTACTCTTACTTGAATACTCACTGAGGTGTTATTGATTCTCTATTTCTTATTAACTATCTCTCAAAAAGTAGCTGGAGAATTAGTCTGCCTTTCCTAACTCTTATGCTTAATGAAATCCCACAAAATATCCCACATAAACATCCTGCAAATGAGTGATAGAGAGCAAATGACATTTCCATTTATTTATAAGAGAGAAATAGCCATGTCCCTGCAGTCTTGAAAAGAGAAAAGAAAGTCTTTTGCATCATTGAGGCTAAAGGTCTTAGGTTGACACTTTGATCATTTAGAATGAAAAGGCATCTTTCCAAGGGCCAGGTACACCTGAGGTATCTCTAAGGTCTTGGCTATAGGCCTAAGGAAGGAGATGCCAAAGCACTGAAATCATTCTGGCATCTTAAGAGTTTAATCTAAGGATCTTAAGTATCAGTAGTCATTTAGATCTTTAGGGGAGACAAGAGAAATTTCACTGTCCTTTTAAACCAAAGCAACTAAGTGAGGAAATGACCCTGGATCTAAAACTATATAGAATAAAAGCTCAGTTGGTAAGGGCTTTTTCTAAAAGCAATTTAAATCTCCACAAGTGCCTGGAATGTAATAAATATATCTAGGTGTTCGTTGCAAATGAAAATACAATTAAATCAATGCAGTTATAAAGAAAATGAAATTTTCTAGTAGATGCAAATGAAGGGAGCAACAAAAGCCCAAATTGGTCCTCTGAAAAATAAAGAGCAGGTCTTCTGAAAAATAGAGCTGATTAAGGACTGGACAGATAGTTCAGCAGACTAAGACGCCTGTTTAGCTGACACAAGGGCCAGGGGTTCAATCCCTGTGCCTTCTGTGCCAGCCCCACCCCCAGGGCACACTGAGGCAGCGATTGAGACTGGGCATGGTGGCATATGCCTGTAATCCCAGCACTTGGGAGGCTGAAAACAGGAGGATCATTACCAATCCAATCTATGTAGTGAGAGCCTATAGACCTTGTACTAAATACATAAAAATAAATAAATAAAAATTTTAAAATTATATGGTGAGATTATCAATAGAGGTGAAAGACTCATGATTTCAGTAGTTAAGATAATGAGTCTCTTGGGTAAGGAAATGAGTAAATCAGAGGGCAGACATGGCCAGCTTCAAGAATATTAGGAATATGGCATCATCACTTGGCTGGTCAGCACCCTGGAGAGCACTCGACAGGTAACGGATATTACTTTGCCTACTTTATTTGTAAAATACATCAAAACAAAGAGGGCATTTTATATAAAAATCTAAAAGCAAGAAGAAAGAAGAGAGAAGAAAAGAAAAAGAAAGAGAGAAAGAAAGAAAGAAAGAAAAAGAAAGGTAGAAAGAAAGAAAGAAAGAAAAGAAGGAAGAAAGGAAGGAAGGAAGGGTATAAAATCTTCATTCAAAAATATCAGAGACAGAGTGGAAAAGGAACAGCAAAACAACTAAAAACTGTTTGGTACAATTGACTGCACTTGGCCATTTATGTTTCCTGAGACAATCTGTAATGTCTTATGTTCAAAAAGTACTTTCTTAGCAATTCCTAAGATAATATACTAGCTTTAGAGTTGGCACAGAACATAACGTAAGTTAAAAGAAGCTTTAATCAGGCTATGTAATCTATGCTGGAGGTGGTTTTGTAAATAACTTTTCTTAGATAACTCATCATTTAGCTTTGGAAAGGAGAATCACCTGTTGTGCTGGGCCGCCAGTAACAGCTTTCATAGACCTCCCTGCCTTCTCTCAATTTTTCTTTTACAGATTTGGGATAGGACCTGGGCTGACTATAAGTGACCATGAGGATGGGGTACTACTCTTGGGAAGCTCAAGGAAGAGTTGGCAACAGCGGTCTGCCCCTTCTTGAAAAGGGATTGTTTAGCACTCCTTGGTACTTAGGTTGGGATCATGGTTGCCAATTAGGAGCTACAGAGAATTTTCTCCTTAACATCTCTTCAATTTTACAAGTAAATCTATTATAGTTCAGTGTATTATATTCAAGAAGACATACCCAATACGAGTGAAAACACAACTACAAAATAAGAATTAACTTTTGAGGAAATTCTGTTTCACAAGATGTCTCTTTCTGGATTTACAGACTAGGAGAAGAGATGTGTTTTATAGTTCGCACGCCTTCACAGCCTGTTTTCCCTCTCCCTGGTGTTAATGTTTCATGTAATGCTAATTAAATGCACATGTGTAGCTAATTTATATGAGATAAAGTTCAAGGTGGTCTTAATTCCCCCTTCACTCAAAAGTAGAATATAAAAGTAACTTGCCATTCCACAGACTTTATCATGGGCTGAAAACTGAATTGTAAAATCAGATCTCATGGAAAAATCTAAATTGACTTCTCAGCTTATGAATATTTGACTGTCGTAGGTGCAGTTTAGAAATAGAGCCATTTTAACTCAGTCATGAAAGGCAGTTATTCATTATACTGAGTCTAATTATCAGGAAACTGGACAGAAGCAGCATCATTTTTGAGCGTCAAGCTGAACACATACATAGAGATTACACATTCTTTATCAATTCTATCACAAAATTGAACCTACCCAACATTGTGCTACGGGTAGCATCCAAATGGCTGTCAAAGAAGAATTCTGGTATCAACATGGCCCAGAAAAAGGCACAGGAAGAAAACTGACATATATTCTCCACCTGTCTTAGAGATGCTTTGTATGCTATGTATTCCTAAAGATGCTTTCTTTATGAGAAGGATGGCAATCTGGAGTTCATCATTATTGCCTTTGAACTCTACATTTGAACATCCCCACATTAGAGGGAGGAGGGAAGACAGTGTTAAAATTTATATCCTCAGCAGTATTTGCAGAAATGGTAGTCATCCTGAGAATATCAGATTTCACCTGCCAAAGTCACCATAAGGATAACTCTGCATTTTTACTTAAAGAAAATTGCCAGTAGGGACCCATAGCTACTAAAAGTTAACCAACTGGAGAAGACGGAATGTGACAGTCCGTGTTAAGGGGAGTTTTCTTCCACTGATAGGAGGGATACAAAACAGAAGAGCTTACCTTTATGATGATTTGCGCTCGACACGACTTTCCCCCACAAGGTTAAAATGAATATAATTATTAGCAGTTTTCCTTTTGTTGCTTTCTGTAAGTATCTCTTATTCATCCTGCAAATTAAAAGTAGTAATAATAAATATCTCAAGTATGTAAAGTCATCACATTTCCCTTGTAATTGTTCTACTTGGAAGCATTTCATGACATTGTAACAAATTCAACTTGTGAAAAACGCAACCATGCATTTAAAATGCGGTCTGCTGCACATAAACTATGAACACAGAACATACAGGATCTCCAAAGTATTTTCATATGCTCCAAGAGATAAACAAAGTCCTGCATTAATGAATATTCACCCATTTAATGCTGGCATAAGTTAACTTAAAAATATTATCATTTTCTTATCTCTATAAATACAGTCTTATTATCAAAATCTAAGACATACATTTGAATAATTTGTTAAATAAATGATTTATTGTTTTATGTTTTCTTCAATGTTTCTTTCATTCCATCCAGTTCAAGCAGTAAGAGCAAATAGCATAGATAAAATTGTTGAACCAAATTCCCACACAGAAACTTCACTTTAAATCTGTTATTTGTGGGCCCGGTGGGATGGCTCAGCGGTCTAAAGTGCCTGCTTGGGAAATCTTGGATGGCTTCAGAGACCGCGCGCGGTACGATACCCGGCACCACATGCTGAGCCAGCCCTGCCCTCAGGGCGGGCTGAGCCGGCCATAAAAATAAATAAATAAATAAATAAATAAATAAATAAATAAATAAATAAATATGTTATTTGTAATGGGATTTTAAAAGTCACCTAGAAATATAGGCTCCTTATTATAAACCAATGTATACAACTCTGTAGTTGGATTGTACCTTACTGCATTTTACCTGGAATAGGACAAAAATGATTGTTTTTTGTATTATGGCTTGCTCAGCCTGCCCTGGGAATGGGGCTGGCACAGCATGTGGTGCTGGGGATTGAACCAAAAAATAAAAATTTAGAATGAAATACCAAATGAACAGTTTCATCATTGTCTTTCTGAGTATGAAACATCTTAGGCTTAACTTGAAATTGATACTTTCTATCAATCATTGATATTCTAATAAATCTCTATAGAATGTGATAAAAGCAGTTACATATTTTTACACATTTAGAAATCTAAGTATATACAAAATTGTAGCCAGTCAATCCTATGGCATTTTCCTAGTCTCTTACTCTCATTTAATACCCTTTTTCGTTTTCTTGTAAACAAACTATTTACCTGAGAGTATAGCAGTAACTGAAATGACATTAGAAGCAGCACACATCTAAAAGAACAGAATGACAGGCATTCCAGGCATATTTTTACTGTTACACACTGCCATCCTCAGTGTCAAAAACCTTTTGGAGGCTCTTCAGACCATCATCTAATTCATCCTGTGTATATAAGTGCATGGCTTTGCCCCTGCCGTGCTTCCTAACTTTTCTGCTTGCAGTCTTTTCATTGTTTAAACCTTAAGTCCTTGATTTTTCATTCAGCTGTGTTATGCCTCTCCATTTTCATTTCTTCTTTTCAGATCTTACACTAGGGAGACTATATGATATTTATACATGTAGGTCTGGTTTACTTTACTTATGGGTATATGTTCAAGATACATCCATTTATATATGAAGTCTTCTAGTTTATCATTCTTTATAGCTGAGTAATATTCCACTGTATAAAAATACTACAACTTTTTCAGCCATTCTTCAGAAGATGGGCATTTTGGTTGTTTACAAGACTTGGCTATTACAAATTGTACTGCTATAAATATAGGTGCACAGATATCACTATGGTATGATATTTTCAGTTCTTCTGGGAAAATTCCCAGTAGGGGGATAGCTGGATTGATGCTCAAGTATGTATGTTATAGAGTAATAGTATCACTAAGCTTTGCTTCTGGAGGGTTAAGAGTATAAGTTTACAGACTAAAAATTAGAGAAAAAGAAGGGCTACAAAGGTTGCCAATATTTTGGCCCTAGCCCTTCAAGGTCAGTGAGGATCCAGGGCATAAGAGAACCTGTGCTATAACATCCTATAACTCCGTGGTCTCTCAAATTTTCTGTTCAAGGAGATTATGGGGCTACAGAGGAAAGGGATTGAAGATACATAGTGTACCAAAGGAGAGTCACCTAGAGAGAAAACATTCTCTCAGGCTTTCACAGAGAGCAAGCTGGTCAAGCAATGGCTGTGACTCATCCACATGGCTGACACTGACAACAGTTCTACAAAGTACTGTACATGGTTCCAAAGTAAATCCTGAGGGGATTTTACTGACTTTGAAAGATACAAAAGTTACATGTTCTGCTATATAGGTCTTGTTTAAAATTGCCCTTAACCACCCAGCAGAATAGTTTAACCACAAGACATAAGACGTAAAGCTAGATTAGAATGCTGAGCTATAAAAGGGTTAAATCAATAGCTTCCCAAATCGCCAGTTTTACCAATAACCCACTGCAACTATCAAATATTGGATTATGTATACAACTACTTTCTCTTAGTTCAACGAGAAGAAATTTTCTTGTATCAATAATGATTTGAAAAATCATAACATCTACACCCTGTGCTCTGTATAACTAATATACAGCTAACATGTTTAGAAACTGTCACATGGTTATACATGGTTATTTCTTATTAAAAGTAATAAAAAAAACAAATGAACATTTTCAAATTGAAAGCTTAGAACTCTGGAAAGCAAAAGCACTGTAACAAATTGATAGTTGTCCATAACACCTCAGTATCTACATTCTCCAATCCTTTATAGATTATTTCTTTTGTCCTTTGGAATAAATTTGAGATATTGCAATGCATGACACCACTTGGTAGCTGATAAATCTAAATAGTATATTGAGATCACGTTTACTGAAGAATTAAATTTCAAATGTAGAGTTATATAATTCAAAAATACATTGCTAAGTACCAACCAAAAGAAGCATGCAAGAGAATCCACGTGCATTTGCTTATGATAGAGATAATACCTGTGTCTGTTGCCCAGACCCTTTCAAATTCAGATACTATTTTGAACTCCATTTTTGTATGAATTACAGATTCTTTCCTTTCCTGGCTCTCAGTAGCCCCCACTTCCTGAGTTTACTTGCTGACATAGGCTGTTTTTTTTCTTGATTTTCTTATACCTTCTCCTCCAAAATATTCCATCTTCAAAGTCTGACCCAGTAGTAGCAGTGTAGAACAACAATTCTACAAAGCAAACTCTTCTGCTTCAGCTTCTTAATGAACACAAGTCACGAACATTCATGCTTCTTTTGATGTCTGTATGTCTGAAAAGTCAGTCTTATTCATGACATTATCGAATGAATTTTCAGTGGCACGAAAGGCCACACAGCTTCTATCAACCTTTGTCTCATGAAACGTCAAAGATAAAGTAATGGGTGGTAGCTGTTTAAGTTTTTAAATCATACTGGGTTTTTCAACCAAGCTTTCTGATCACTAGAAATGGGGATAATAAGTATTTCACTGTTAGCAAGATAAGCATAACAACAATAATAATAATTAACAATAATACACATATAACAGTTATGCAGGTATGAAGACCAAATACAGAAGTCTTACACAATTTGAAGCTTTACATAGCAGATAATAAAAGGTCAATAAATGGTAGTGATAAGAGAGTAAACTGGTCAAGCAATGGCCGTAATTCATCCAGATAGCTGACAATAACAATAGCTGTACAAAGCACTGTACATGGTTTCAAGGTAAATTCTGAGGGGATTTGACTGACCTTGTCAGATACAAAAGTTAAATGTTTTGTTATACATGTCTTGCTTTAACTTGCCCTTAAAAGCAGAAAGGTTTAACCATGAGGCATAAAACGTAAAACTAGATTAGTATGTTGAGCTATAAAAGGCTTATATCAACAGCTTCCGACATTGCCAGTTCTCTTAGTTCAATGAGAAGAAATTTTTGTATCAATAAGGATTAGAAAAATTATCATGTCTGCATCTTGTGCTCTAAATAACTACTATGAGGACAACAATATGCATTGTATCAATTATTGGGAATGTGCTACTAATGTGTTTTGAAACTGTCACATTGTTATTTCTTATTAAAAGTAATAAACAAAAGAAAAAAAGAAAGTGGCTTAATAAATATTTATAAAAACTAAAAGAAAAAAAAGGTAGTGATCACTGTGATAATTATTTAGACTAGTTTTACCCGAGTTCTGTTAGGCACCAGTCCCATGAAATGTTAATCTAGTATTAGTGAGAAAACAAAGAGCTAAAATATTTATTTTTATTCTGGGTTCAACAAATTTATTGTTGACATTGGTAAGTTTTCCTTTTCAGAATCATTTTTCAGATATCTCCACAGAATAACTAACACTGGCTACAGCCTCCTCAGGAAGCCCACAAGCACTGCACTCAAAAAATAATCTCGTTTAGCATTCTCTCAGGAAACTAACTGCTCATTTGAAATATTCCACCCTATTGCCTTTGTTCCCTCTTAGCATTCTATTAGTTTTGTTTTTAAATTCCCCTCTTGTTTTCCTACATTTTTCAACCACCCAGCCTTTCCTTCTGTATCCAGTCCCTCAACCTTATTATACTGCATATCATATAGCAGAATGAACAGCAAAACTCATCTGACAGGAAAAGCTACTTAGCATAATTCTTGATAATAGCTTTCCTATAGCAAATGGCCTCCGCTACAAGGTCAGTGACCCATCATTTTTTCCATACCACTGTGAACCTACCAAATGGGATGACAGAACTGACAGCTGGTCAAACTGATAACTAGGCATACGGGTGTGGAAACACCCACAAAATAGCTAGGCTGTCAAAGTCCAGGAAGAAAAGAGAATATAGGTCAACATTCTGAAGGCTGCGGCAATGTTATTTTCTCTTTCTTATACTATCCCCACCCCTCTCCAGTCAATCATCACTTTCTGTCAATACCACCTCCTTCATATCTGTTACATACATGCACCCATATTCTTTCCTATTGCAGTACTGCAATTTAGAACACCGGAAGTCTCCCTAGCCAGAACATGCTACTCCGAATTTTGCCACATATACGCTTCTCTGCACATATGGCCATACTTGAACTCAAGCACAGAACCTATATCAGCCTGTTCAAAAGTATGTTTTTGGTATTTAGTATTTATGAAGCGCCCGGCAATTGTTGTTAACTGAATATAATATATTATCTATGCTGTAGCCAAATAAGCACCCATAAGCCTGACACACATGACTCTGCTCCATACTCAGAGAAAAGCACAGGAGTCTCTGAATGGTACAAAGATCTCATAACAAGGTTTGTAAAATTCTTCCGGTTGTATTTATGTCACTGATCTTATTTTGTAACACTTATCTCTTTATCTCCACAGATTTGGAGGCTAGATGTCAATTATGCTAAATTTTTTAATGGCTTCCTGAAAGTCTGACTGCTGTGCCACCCGAAAATTATTAACCATTCCTTCTAAGCTACTCACTCTTAAAATTGCTAACTTCTGTATACTGGACATACAACAGGTTGGTCTATCTCCCATAGGACTCATTCAAGATGTTATTGAGTGTCTTTACGCACAACAGACACTTGCCATACTGAATAATAATCCAATTATTGATCACATGAGGTCCCTAAGTTTAGGGACAGTAACCCATACATCTGTGAATATATATGGGCCAATCTAAGGACTAGTAAAGTAACTGTTAAAAGGTGCTTGTTGAGCATTGGCAGTGCCTACAGCCAAGGACAATGTACAGCTATCAACTTGAGGACGCATCAGGCTGGAGAGATAGTTCAGTGGTCTAAGTACCTGCCTGTCAAGCATAAAGAGACCGGTTTGATCCCCAGGACCACATGCCACGCCCGCCGTGCTGGCCATGCAAGCAGGGCATGGTGGTGCATATCCATAATTCCAGTGCTGGGGAGACTGAAACAGGAGGATCACTATGAATCAAAGCTGCATAGTGAGACCCTGTACCAAGTAAATAAATAAATAACTTTAAAAACTAAAAATTTTTAAAAAATTAATCAGGAGACATCAAATGTGTGTCATCTCTTTAGTTTAAAATTAGGACAAACAGGAAGAAAATAAGAAAATTCAGGGTATAGGAGGAAGCTTGACCAACATAAGTCAGGAAAAGCCAGTGCCCACATTTGAAACTCATTTCTGATTTGTAAATAACATTCAAGTTGAACAAAATGGAATGTAGTGGAGTGATCAATATTTTTAACAAACGGTGGTAAAATATCAAAAAGTGACAAAAGACAACTGATCCATTTGTTCTTGACTCTATATGAGAACTTAGAAGGAGAGGCATTCTCTCAGTCCACTTGTCAATGACGAAGCTTCCATTTGTGATTTTCTACCGCCATTTAGAATTGTCGCATTTATCTGTACTGACAACAAAGTGAATTTTGCAACTGCAAGAGTGTACTGAAAAGAAACTTAAAGCTAAAGTATAAACCCACTCAGAAGATAAAACCTTGGAATTGCCTCTCTAGCAGCAGCTCACAGGGAACACAAGGGAAACTGGATAATGGAGAAACAGTAACCTTGGCCATGAAGGACTCTGACCTGAAAAACTACGGCAGAGGAAGACAGACAATTAAATGTCCCAGACCTCCCTTCCTCCCCTTCCATGTCTGTGTTTCTGTTCTATTCACTGAGATTTCAGCTTCGGATGATTCCAAACTTTCCTATTTTCTTCAATGCAAAAAATACAAGCAATTTTAGACAAGCATAAATTTAAAAGCTGCTGTAAGAAAAATAACTTTTCCACAAAAACAGAAAGTACCCCTAACTGGCTTATCGGGCACGGTGAGGAAATAAGAAATGTAAGGTAACATGATGCAGAAAGGCAAGAAAATCAGGGGTCCTGGAATCTCATCAACCTGCTCTTGACCTCAAGAAGGTTTTTATAAGTAAATACCACATGAGAGCACATATAAGAAAGTGAATTTTTAAGACATTTCTCTTCGGTGATCTAATATTCATACCATCCAGTGATTAGCTAATTACAATAACATGAACTTTAGTAAATCTAATACAAAGATTGACCCTGAGGGAGGACTGCACCTACTGATTGCAGGTCCTTTACCCTTATATTCTACCCAGGCTACCCACACTTCCTACTTCTACTCATAGGAAGCAGAATTATTTTACAAAATCTAAATAAGATCACATGTTACCCCATCACACCTACCTCTTGTGTAAAACCCAGAATTGCCTTACATACATATCAAAATGAGAATAAAATTCTACATTTATACTGCAGAAGACAGGACCATCACCTTGACCTGACCTACTGTGTATCTTTGCTCCCTTCGTTTCTTACACCTCATCTACATCAACTGCCCCCCAACCCCCGTCGCAGTACCCAACTCCTTCTAGACCTTGTTTCACATGTGCGCTCCACCTGGAAGGCTTTCCTTCCAGCCTTCCCTTCATGACCCGCTTCACATAGTCCCCTCCCCAGGCATCACCTCCTCACCATCCTGCTCACCGTGAGACAAGCAAACCATCTTCTCATTGGTCCCTATCTGAAATCAGCCTATGTGCTTCCCTATACACATGATCACATCATTATTTTCTTCCCCTCATTACAGTGTAATTTCCATGAGGGCAAAACTTGTCTGTGTGTGTCTGAGCACGGCGAACGCCACCTGAATCATAGGTCTCAAGGTCTGTTTGGCAAAAGAATAGAAGTATTAATTTCATGATCAGAATTTAGAAAGTTGAAACTTTTTAGAGATTATTTTGTGTGTATTTTAGGGAAAGGTCTATGGATTGTTCAGGGCCTCACTACTAGATCAGACTCATAGTGATCTGCCTGTTTGCAGCCTCCCAACAGCTGGGATTATAGGTTCATGCCCAGTTTCAATTGCCGTCTATCTGAGCATGCCCCCGAGGCAGGGCCAGCATGGCAGACTCAGCCCGGGTATCAAATCCCCAGCCCCTGCGCCTGTTTTCAGGCCCTTTAATCCACTGAGCTATTTGGCTGGCCCTTGGTTGCAACTTTGTAATGGACAAGTTTGGCTGCATCTTTAAAAGGAAATTTCCCCTATATTCAGCTGCTAAGACTTATGACAGGAACAGTGCGTGAGCTGGTGACGCTGTTGGAGGTGGTGTGAGAAACGAGACGTGGAAGATGAGAAGCTGAGAGCAGAGACAATATAGCACTTTTTCAAGCAACCTGCAGAAGGGCAAGCCAAATAGCTCAGCAGATTAAAACATCTGCAAGCAGGTGTAGGGGCCAGGGATTTTGATCCCCAGGCCTACCATGCCAGCCCATCCCCCAGGGCACAGAGACAGCAATTAAGACTGGGCATAATGGCATGCACCTATAATCCCAGCTCTTGGGAGTCTGAACACAGGCAGGCCACTACCAGTCCATCTAGTAGTGTGACTCTGAACAGCCTATAGACCCTTCCCTAGGAAGAAAGAAAGAGAGAGAGAGAGAGAGGCATGGGGGGGAGCGAGCAAGCAAGCAACCTGCAGAAAAGGAAAGATGGAGTGGTGGCTAGAAAGATTTTATTGGGTGACAGCAAAGAGCCAGAAAAAAGACAAAGATAGTTAAGCTGTGAAGGTTAAGTTTGAAATGAAATCAGATACTCAGTAAAAAATTCACGTCACCTGAAGCATTTCACAAGTTCAATTTATTATTGTTTTTATTTTTTCTCATTTACATATTTTCATAGCAACAAAATGCATCTTACAGAATTAAATCACTCTTGGTTGTTGCCAATGGGTTACTAAAATAATCCTACTAAAAAAACATACATAATCCTACTAAATGAGACATGTAGAGCCACAAGTTTCAACTACATCGTTGTTTTTAACTCTAAATAATGCCTTAAGTTACCATTTTATGATAAACACTATGGCTACATATATATAATATATATACTCCATATATAAGTAATATATATTGTATATATTTTACTTACTAAAGAAGCAATTAGTTTTAGGTAAATAGTAAGATAGGTAGATAGATAGATAGATAGATAGATAGATAGATAGATAGATATCAAATCGTTATAGGAGACATGAAAATATAAATATATGGACCTATGTTTTGAGTAAATGTAAGTATACAGTAAAAAACTTAGGAGGTAGTCATGTACCATATCAAAATACTGTATTATGTTTTATATTATCATTCAGAAGCTGAGTGGTTATCAATATTTCAATCATTTTAGTTGTAGTATATTTGTAAATTTTGAATTTATATTTGGAATTTATTCATATATTCCATTTTCATTTGACATCATATATCAAACATCACCACATTGTATTATTTAAACCACGCTATCAAGCATATTATATGAATCAGAACTTGCCTATGGAAGAGCTGGGCATGGGTTTTTCACCTTGTTTATTATTATTAAAAGCTTATAGAGTTGTGTTTTTACATGTTGATCACATGATTAATCTAATTAGGTCATATTTATTAAGTAACTTTGGGACAAAAACTGGGAATCTGAGTCAGTTCCTCAACTCTCTGAATTGAAACAACTACTTTGAAGTGCTCATTATATTTGAGATATCAGTGTCTTCTAATGAATTCCCTTTTGGATTCAGTTCAGTAGTCAACTGTGGAGATTTAGCCAAGAAAACTCAATGGATTTCTAAGCATGTCCTGGCAGCAAATACAAGTTTCATTTAAGAACCTCAATTACCTGCTTCCTTTGCCCAAATTTTATACTTTCATTCATTTTCTAACAATACTGCAATTTTGGTGGGTACAAAAACCCAAGAACACTATTGATTTATTCCTAGCAGTGCGGAGCCAAATTGTTGGATTTGTGCAATGCCTTTGCCACCCACAGGTTGAAATGATATGGAATAGAAATGTATTATCATTTAAATGACTTTTCCAGAAACATGTAATATTCTAAGGCTCCTAGCTCTGAAACCCAAAACAGACAAAAAAAAAAAAAAAAAAAAAAAAAAAAAAAAAAAAAAAAAAAAAAAAAAAAAAAAAAAAAAAAAAAAAAAAAAAAAAAAAAAAAACACTATAAGGCAAAAATAAAGCAATCACTTAAGATTTAGGAGAGCACTGGAAAGATCCCGGAAATCATCAAGGCTAGGCTGTATCACTGTGCACCTGCTATTATTAGTGCATCATTTGCCCTTTTCTGTCCACAAAATGGGAACATCACCTATTTTCTCAAAAAGAAATATGATTACAATAAACAAGAAATTTCATGACATTTGAACTTAAAGAAAAATACATGTTATAGCAGAGGTGGTATTACTTCTTTAAAAGTTCTCCTCTCAGGGGATGGGTTATAAGTCAAGGACATCTACCTAATCATGATCCAGGGCTGCCAGGCATACTTGGTCCAGCTTAATTAGCAATTTCCTTGCCCTCAGTTGCCACATAGGGAACACGTGGATTTTATTGCATATGCTTGTAAAAGTAAATTAAGCGCATTTTTAAAAATTTAACACAAAGCCAGGCTTTCTATAAAGGAGTCTCTGTAAACGCAGTTTTTTCAATGCTATTAACCACACTGTCTGGAGCATAAATTGAAGCTACGCGCACAAGTATTGCCTGATGACTCTGAGAAATGAACCTTGGGGCTGGGATATTAGAGAACAGACATCAAACTTATAGATGTAAAATATTCCAGGACTGTCAAATACAAGATTAACACTACTATACTTCCGTAGGATTAACGCTCTGTTATGGTTTGTGTGTCAAGATACTAACCCAAAGCCTCATGCCTAGGACAGGCTTCTAGAGTTCTTGATTGATTCATGGTCCAAAGTTTGTATTATGAGTAAGTGCTACACCCACCCTGGGGTATAGCCTGCGTACAATATAAGACGGGGTGGGGGGTGAGGTTGGCTCTCTGCTCCACCCCTCTTGCTCTTTTCTTTTCTGTTTTCCACCACCATCAACTGCTTCCCTTCCCCATGTGATGCTCTGCCTTACAGCCAGCTGATTATGAACTGAATCCTCCATAACCTGTGAGAGAAATAAATCTTTCCCTCTGCAATTTGGACATTAGGTATTTTATCCCAGCAACAAGAGAAGAGTAACCAAGACAAACTCCTACACTCTAATGAGATGCATTGGGCACTGCACAGTTACCAAAGCTATTAATACCACTGCACATGTGCTACAGCTTAAAGCATACTGGCTCCTTCAGCAGTTCATTCCACATTCATGTTAGTGGCTTGAGTTGGGCACAACATGTATTATTATCCCCAGGTCGTGTATCAGAGCCTGCAAGGCATAACTTGAAGAGAAGCAGCAATTGGCAGAGACAAGTCTAGAACCCAGAGGCTCTGCCCACGGGCTCAGTACTCACATCAGCGTGAACAGTGCTACGCGTTCTCCCTACTCAGCTCTGGTAGCCTGCGCTGCATCGTGCACAGGCATACAAGAAGAAAAGAGCCAAAATTAAAGGTTAGTTCTCCCTTATCTAGAAAATAATCAAAAGAAAATCATCCCTTTACCACGATGCTAAACAAAGCAAGAACTATTGCATTCCACTATTGTTCTCTTCGGGACAATAAAATGATCCTGCTTTAAACAGCAAACCATTCATCATTCATACAACCTGCATGGTCTGGTGAGCTCTGAGTTAATACTTTCAGTGCCAAGTGCTCTCTTTCTTCCAGACACCGTTCTATTGAAATTACACTTCATGAAATTGCAACATTACAAGGGGCAACCTTAAGCAAGGTTGCCAAATAAAATACCAGGCACCAATTAATGATGAATTTATCTGAAATTCTCATTTAACTAAATATCTTCCAAAAAAAAATTTTTTTGCCAGTATGTCAACCTCATTCTATTTTTAAGCAAACATTCACAGAGGCTTCTGTGTGGAAGCAGACATCTAAACAAAACAGGTTAAGAATTTCAAAAAGATGGGGGCTGGCCAGATAGCTAAGTGGACTAAAGCACCTGTTTAGATGGGGGGTGGCCCACCAGGGCTTGATTCTGCCACCATGAGACA
Organism: Myocastor coypus; assembly: GCA_004027025.1. Taxonomy (NCBI): domain Eukaryota; kingdom Metazoa; phylum Chordata; class Mammalia; order Rodentia; family Myocastoridae; genus Myocastor; species Myocastor coypus. The sequence goes on from PVJA010007834.1 coordinate 25,446, forward strand.
CACCAGCCCCACCTCTGGGGCATGCTGGTGTGTGCCTATAATCCCAGCTCTTGGGAGGCTAAACACAGGTGGATCACTACGAGTCCAATCTGTGTCATGAGTCCAACCTCTGTAGACCCTCTACTAAATACAAAAAAAAAAAAAAAAAAAAAAAAGAATTTCAAAATTATAGTAGAGACTAATGTAATGAAATCTTTGGATTTTTTTATTGTTTTTGGCATTCAGACTCAGAACGAGGTGGGTGAAAACTATTCTGTGTGTTCAGTGATTGTTTACAAGTTTATATATTCTCATGAACTATCTTTAAGGGAACTATGGAATATTATCACATCTTAATACTGCAAAGTGCTATACTTAGCTTTCACTTAATACAACAAGCAGCTCAGAACTTCACTTATTAAGAACCAAAGCACCAATCACTATGCACAATAACTCTTTATCCATGGTAACTCTCAAATATATTGTTCTTTAGCTTGTGTTTCCTGCAACAAAAGTTGTGCTCCTACTTAAATATTATTTTTACTCCCTCCAGTTATCTGAGACTTCCCTTTATGCATAAATTAACCAACAATATATAGCAACTCAACTTTCTCCTGCCACCAACTACTGCTTTTCAACATTCTTCTTAAAGCTAAACTTATTTTCCTTGGGCGTGGATCAGATATCCCCTGGCAGTCTGAACACACTACGGAGAATTAGTCAAGTTTTAAATATGCAGGGAAATTTAAATCATTTAAATAAATAAACAAATAAATAAATAAGCAATTGAGAAATCTTCCTGATAGTGACATTTACTGGTTTGTGAAATTATATCGGAAGGTGGTGGTGGTGGAAGTTCATTGCCTGAATCTTTTAAAACTTCTCTAAAGGATACTATGCTAAAAGTAGAAGAAAGTCTTCCATGGGAGGAGTAGATACCATTGGTCTGAACTACAACCACTGTCATTTTGTATTTTCTAAAAAAAAAAAAAAAACACTGATCCTATCTCCTTTAATAATGTGTGCTCTTCCTTAAGATTTCAAGACATATCAAGTAAAGCACAAATAAGGCAACTGTACCAAATACCACTACCACAAGAACATAACCACGGGTCCCAGACTTAATATTCTTCCTACTGTATGTAATGGGTATGAAAGTGCTCTGTATACTGTATGACATTCTACAAATTAGACTTGTCACCAAATCATCTTAAAATAGGTAATATTGTGTGTAAGTAAGCACACACACACATATACACATGCACACAGCATGGTGGAATATTTTTTGGCCTTAAAAAGGCATAAAATTCCAATACATATTACAACACAGATCTCAAAATCATGGAAACAAAATACAAGTATTGCATAACTCTACTTGTGAGTAACTAGAATGGGCAAATTCAATGAGAAAAAATGTATAATACAGGTCACTAGTAGATGTGGGCTAGGAAAACTTATTTTGAGCATGCAGAGTTTCTGCATGGGATTATTTCTTATAAATCTAGAAATACAATGTGGTGGTGGTTGTTTAGCACTGTAATGTACCTAGCTCCACTACATTGTACATTTCAAAATGGTTAAAATGATAAACTTTCTGTTAGGCCTATAGTCCATACTAAAAATAAAAGGGGAAGTATAATATGTCAGAAATCATAACAGAAACAACTACACTCTCTGGCTCTATTATATAACCTGTATTAACTTTCTTCATAACATTTAGCAGCATTGAAATTATAATGTTATCTGTTGGCCAACTTGTTTGTTGTCTTCCTGCTACTAGAATACAAGTGTTATGAAAACTTGGTCTTCTAGTTTTGTCACTAACTTATCCCTGGGCTTTGAAGTTTGCATCACAAAGGAGACACAGAAAGATATTTGTAGAATACATTAGAAGAGGTATCATACATGGCCTTTTAATTTTGAGTATAGTTGCCTCGAATATCCATGCACATTTTCTTGTGTCTGATAACACTTAAGGCCTCCACGTCTTGTGGGCAGAATATATTCACATGTTATTTGTGTCATATGCAAGACCTGCGTCTGTAAACAGACTTCAAGCTCCTTGAGAAACCATATGCTGCAGCTCTGGTTTCCCACACGAAGCGCCTTACCCTCGCGCGGTGCCATCTGGCATGCTGAGCACTTTCACGCCGTGATCTACTTTTGATACACATGACCGCAAGGCTGGCAGAAATGAAGAAGCCGGCTTAGAGAAGTGAAGCCCTTGTTCAAAGTCAGGGAGGCTGGCCACCTGTCCTCAAACTAAGACTTCAAGTTCCAGGCCCAGAGAGCTCTTTTCACTTAAAGTTTGACAATAAAAACAAAGACTCCAAAGCCATGGTTCCCATACTTTAAAACAGAATATTTTAAAATAATTCCTACTAAATTTCTCTTCTGGGTTTATACAAACAAGTTCCTTTGTAATATTGTGTTCATTTTGTGCTCAAAAGGAAGCAAATGGCTAGAAATCAAGGTGGCTAATTATCAGTAAATATCATATTATGTGAAAAGTAAAGATTGTTTATGGACAGATGACCACATCAAATGGAACAAGGCAGGTTAATAAGCAGAAACTCAAGGTCAACTCCAGTTCACCTCAAGCTACCCCACCTCCTTGATGGCAGGGGCAAAGAGGACCCTGGCTCTGCCACACCCTCCCACTTATTCTTCAAGGAACAGAAATACAGAATCATAGCTGAACTCTCTCCATTTTTAAGTAGTCCTAGTTAATCCTAATTTTAAGCATTCTATGTGCCAAAGATATATAATATCATATTCTTGAATAGGTTTTAGAGCACACAGTACTTTAGAATCACTTAGAATCATTTGGAATATAAACTCTGCCTTCAATCATGAAAATGAGAGAGAGAGAGAGAGAGAGAGAATCATCTAAAATAAATTGGTGATTTCCCCTGTGCTTTTTATACATTTCCACTGAAAAGCATATCCAAACTCCAAATTTACAGTCTTTAAAAGGGTTGGACCAAACAACTGTAATTACGGAACTATGTTAAAGACCTCAGATTTGATGCTATCTAGTGTATGAATGTAACTTAAAACCGAGGTGGCTCTCCACGGGACAATGTACAGGCTAAAAACAGAGCATTCATTCTGGCAAGGACAAGATCTGACACGTTACCACTCTAGACTTCAGCAGTAGCACATAAAGATTATAATCGAGGATGAAAGAAAGAAAAGGGCCTGCTGCAAAGCAGATGTCGTGAGCTGGAAGGAGCAATCGCTGCATCTGCACTTTGGGTGTCGGGTGGAAAACACTGGAAAAAAACAATAAAGTGCAACATACAAAAATACCAAAGGACTCAGCTATTTCTTTTCAGCTGGGGAGAACAAAAACTACAGGGCACAAAAGGATGTTTAGAAGAGTAGTAACATCCAAAGCCTTAAATAATGCATGGTTCAGATAAACTGGAAAATGGAAGCAAAAGAAATTTTAAAAAAAGAAGAAGGAGGTTGTACTTAACTTTTTTCCCAATGTAAGGTCAATTCAGATCTGTCTGAAATTCAGGCTTTTGGCCAAGTCCAGCACTCTATTTCTTTAGAGTTGCAATTTTTCAGATGCCAAAGTCACTCCGTTTACTTTTCCAACCCAAGGGCTCCTTTTGCTAGCTTCTTTCCTTTCTGTCACCGCACAGAGAGAACACAGGATTCCCAGGGAGAATGCTTCTAGTCAAGACGCGGTCACATGACCAGGTAAAGGGCTTTGAATCGCTCCATCCCTGTGAACCTCAGCTGACCATTTTGTCAAATACGATTTCCACCATCCGATGGACTTAGATTCCGGTGTTGTTCGCACAATAAAAATTGGTAATAGGGCTGGCCCGAAAGCGCAGTGGACTAAAGCACATGTTCACACAGAGCACATCAGCAGGGGTTCGATCCCTGGTGTGCTGTACTGACTCCACCCATGGGGCGCGCTAAGACTTGGATTGAAACTGGGCGTGGGGGCGCACGCCTGTAATCCCAGCTCTTGGAAGGCTGAAAACAGGAGAATAACTACAAGTCCGATCGACATATATCTAAATATCTAAATACAGAAGAAGGAAGGAAGGAAGGAAGGAAGGAAGGAAGGAAGGAAGGAAGGAAGGAAGGAAGGAAGGAAGGAAAGAAGGAAGGAAAGAGTGCTCTAGATGTGGAAGTATCTCCCGAGTTATGATGCTAGTAATACAGCATTTCAAGAGTTAAGTGGCCATCATCCAATGAAACGAGAGCCACACTTGTGATTTAATAGGCACAATTAAATAGGTACTGTTCCTGTCAAACAGGAGACATCTGTGAAGATGACAGCCTCCGCACACACAGAGTACTCTGACTAGAACAGAGAGTTTTTAAATTGAGGCTTGACAATAACAAAATAAACGAAAACAGTCATCTTTCAACTAATAAATAGTTTGGGATAATATATTGCTTGTCTTCCATTAATTTTAGTAAAGAAAAGACTGTAAACACATATTGTTTTAATTAAATTTAGTAATATAGGCAGAAATCTTACCATCAAAGTAATATTTACTACATGTGTATGATAAGAAAATAGTAATTATTATACAGCCGTTACATACATAATTATTATCAAGCAAAGAGCTGCTTATTTGAAGTTTAGTTTGGGAAAATACCATGTATTTATCAAAAGTAACTATTATGAAGTGCTTATCTTATGCAAGGGCCTGTGGTGTACATTGTTAGGGGTACCAGGGCCAACAAATCCCAGCTTGTTCCTTCCTGCAAAGGACTCATAATAAAGGAATCAATGGTCACACAAATGAGAGAATGATGTGTGGAATATTACAGTGAAAGAATGGGGTGATTTACAAAGAAAGACTAAATATAATGATCAAACTATGTTTTCAATAAGATATTGACAAATAGGGCGAAACACCTGACCAGCAGGCAATCCTCCAAGTTCTATTCTAATGTTTCCACCAGAGTAAAGTCATTTAGATAATTACTTTAAACTTGGTTTCCTACTTTTAAATTAAAAATAAACTACTACCAACTTCTGACTTTTTCAAACACTTTTCATGAAACTCAAGATTAAAAAATAATAATAATAAAAATAAATAAATAAAAATAAAAAAATTAAAAAAACAGATTTACCAGGCGTTGCTTTCCCCAGTTGGGGAAACACATTAGGAAATATGCCAAGTGTCCTGACTGCCCTTGACACCTTCCTTAACTACTGAACCCAGGATGGAAACAGGAGATCATGGAATTAAACCTTGAAATTCATAAAAGATTTACCCAACAGAAATGTTCAGCAAGTCTGGGAAATCCATGAAATGAAGAACAGGCAAGGGGTATGGAGTATCAGTGATAAGTTGTCACTCTTGTGTCTACCTGAAAGTCTATGAAATGGAGGAATCAGAGGTAAATCTGGAACAATGGTCTCGCAGAATACTAAGAATGCTCAGGGTCAAATAAGAATTTTGCTATTAAAGGTAGGAGGGACCAAAGAAGAACAGGACAACTCAGAAGAGGAAGGACAGACAGAGGAACTCAACTTGAAGCCTATACACATCTTCTCATCACTTGACTATCAAATGGGTAATGACTTTGCCACAAGCTCCTATGACCCCATGTCCATTTAACATAAAGGAGAAGCATTCATCACAGATTTTCAGTTGCAAATATCTGCAATACATTCCCCCTTAGTAAGGCATTGGTGGATGGCTCCTAATCAGATACGCTGCACTTGTTAGATCAAATCTTTCAACAAAATACCTTAAAAACAGGAGAAGCTAAAATGGAAAACTATAGAGTTTGTAGTTTTCGTTAAGTATGCCACTCACATTACCATACCATTCAAGAATTGCTATGGCACACTGTAAAAACCCAGAGGGAAACATGGCATAAATGTTATCCAGGCTACCAGCATGTACTGTGTCTTTTAATCATAATTTAACCTGTGCACAGCATGATGATTATAATAAAGGTAATGTAGAACAGTTTGAAAAGGGGAGAAAAGACAAAAGCCCAAAGGTTCTTAACAGCTAAGCTAAATGAGAGATGAGAAATAAGAATATTTCAAGTACAGCACCCCGCTTCCATGTTGACTTTTTCATTATTACATTTGGAAATATTTCCATTATGGTAGCACACTTTCATGATCATAATTCCATTCTTATATTCTTTCTATTATTAATATTGGCCAAATTTATTAAGTAAAATTATGCTTGTCAAGTTAGTCTGTATGTTTTTTACTTAGGAAATACAAAATTTATAGTTCCTTAATTTACATACCTCTGGTGAATAGCCAAAGTATTGTAATAGTCATAGTGCAAGACAGTGACTGAGAGGCTCTTACCTACGTTATAAAGAAAGAATATTGTGTCAGAGGCAAAATGATTGGCCCTACAGGTAACACCCGCAAATGACAGATGTCAGAAGCATACCCAGGACAGAGCCTTACTGGCATCATCAAAGGACTTTGGAGGACACTGACTGGGCAGCCTGTGGGACTCTGGTAAGCTCTGACCTGTAGCCCAAAGTACGCAGGCGTGTGGCTTGTGCTGGAGCCAGTTCAACCTTTTAAGAATTTAGGCAGATCCTGAGTGCCCTGCAGGACTCTAGAGAACGGCAATCTGTGGGTGCAGAACACACAGGTGTGGAGCTTTCCTGGCCCTGGTCCATCCATTTAAGAACGTAGGAGGACTCTGGGTGGCCTGTGGGACTCCATTGAGCTGCATCCCTTGGCCACCAGTGAGCAGCTATGGATCTCATGCTGGCACTGGTCCAACCTTTTAAGAACTTAGCAGGATTCTAGGCAGCCCGTGGGATCCTGGTGCATTGGGCCCACCCCCACCACATACACAGAAGCTCTACTGAGTATTGGCCAGTTGCTCGCACTAGTAGTGAGAGCCTGGGGGAGACCTACCCTTCTCCCCATCATAGTGGAAAGTGTACTGACATATGCCTCACCACTCTCTCAGCCACTGGTAAGTCTGAGGGATTCCTGGGAGCTTCAAAAATGCCAAAATGCAGGAGTAAAAGGCAATCTCAATCCTCCAGCCAATCCAGGAGACAAAGACGTTCAAGAACTTGGACATCACACACCTGCCGTCTCTGAAACGATAGCCACTGAACAACAAGCCCATCAAGCTATAGAAGAAATAGTCTCTAAGGTTGAAAAACAAATGACAACCATGACAGAACTGCTCAGAACATCTAAAGAAGACACAGATTAAAAAAAAAAAAATAGAGAATAGAAAAAATGATGGAAACACTGAAGAAGCATACCCAGGCTCTCTGATAACAAATTTCATGTTGCTTCAACCAGATCACACTGTAGTAGCACTGGGACAGGAGGAGAGTGGAGAAAGAGCCCTTGGGCTCTGCCTTTGGCACTGTGCACAGGAGGAAGGGTGACGTAAGACAAGGGCATATGGCAGTTTTGATCCTTTTCTTTTTATTTCTCTTCCACAGTCTACACCTTCTGTACTGTGAATCAGATAAAAATAATCAAATCCACAGAACCCTTGATGCCATCTGCTGACACTGCACTGTGCGAACATTAAATGTGGATGGTAATACAATTAAATTCTAATCCACTGGGGAGTATTATCCGATTTGTAAATTTTCTGGGGAGCATGTGTCCTTTGCCTCAGTTTACCTTTGCCACTCTCCTGATTCTGGGTTAATTCCTGCTGTCTTCATGCATGAAGAACAAAAGCCAACCGCTCTGTTTTCTTCCATTCATGTTGATTGCTGATCTCATGCCTAAATAAGCTTAATTTCCACTTTCTAATTAAAGCGGATGGGGCCTGGCGGGATGGCTCAGTGGTCTAAAGCGCCTGCTTGGGGACGCTTGGGCGGCTTCAGGGACCGCGGTTCAATCCCCGGCACCACATGCTGCGCCAGCCCTGCCCTCGGGGTGGGTTGAGCCGGCCATGAAAATGAGCAAATAAACAAAACAGGGGTTCTGAAACAAGAAAAATAAATAAATAAATAAATTTTTTAAAAAATAAAGCAGATGCTACTAACATCGTACGCTTCTAGAAAGACAGGCTAGAAGACAAAGATTTTCTCTGTTTTAGGATGTTTTATTCCTATACATAACATACCTAAGGATACTGTTTTTACTTCATCAGAAGGATCAATCAGAAAAGAATTTATTCAGCACAACCAATGACACATGCCCAAAAATGAAAGGAACTGTGTTATGACAAATCGTTAATATGTGAGAGGAAAAATTGGGGCAGTCTGTCCCTGTCAAAGGAGGAACCATTTTTTCAAAGTCAGAACCTATCTCAGAACCCCACTGACACCAGGCCTCCCTCTACTCTACTCATAGTCTGCTTTAGTTTGTTTGAGACATTTAAAGAGACTGGGTCTGCAAGGATTAAATCATATTTGCCAGTCTGGCTCCCAGTGAAAACAGCTTTCTGCCATTGTCCCAAGCTCACCAGCTCCTCAGGCCCCAGAGAAGACCACACTACCCCTGTGAAATGCAGGCCCCAAAGCTTAGTTCTGTGCTTGCTCCCTTTTGACCATCTCCCCTGGTATACTAAGGGCCTGCTGGTAATTCTTCTGACTTCCCCAGATCACACCATCCTTGCTTTATTTCTCAGATGGTGAACTTTGGCTATAGTATGGACCCTTGCCACTCAAGAAGTACCCTGATCTTAGCCTGCAGCCCTTACAGTCTGGAAGTCTAGTTCTCGCCTGTATCAATCCAGCAACCGCCGTGCTGGACAGAGACTCCTCTAAACCACCCCTCCCCAGCACAGCTGCACCTGGGAACTTGATCACCATCAGCCCTGAGCTTGCCTGAGCCTCGTCCTTGGGCATCCAATACCACGTGCACCCTCGCAGGTATTAGCAGGCAGTGCCATCACACATGGCTGCACAATTGGGACAGAGGCAGAAACGTGAGCTGCTTCCACAAGTCATTCACGCGTGTAATCTGAGTTCTAATTTTTTTTTCTTTTTATGGGGATTGAACTCAGACCCTTGCACTTGCCAAGCAAGCGCTTATTCTACTGAGCTATTTTCCTGGCCCCGTGAGTTCCATTTGTATTTGGAAAAGTTTTCAACTTTACTGTTCATAAGTTGGGGATTTGCTGTACTTAATAAATAATGAAATAGTTTAGTGCATGAACTCGTATGCTATGGAGCTATCGCTACAACCATTTTATTTGACACTGGTAGTGAAAAGCAGGCCTATATTGGTTTCTAGTTAATTCAGAAGCCAAACTTCTTGGATTCAAAGCCCAACTTTGATGTTTACTAATTTAGAATCATTGGGAAAAATTAACAAATACCACAATTTCCAAAACTATGAAATGGGGGAAATAACTATTTCTTAGGGGCTAGAAAAGTTAAATATACTAATTATATAGACTGCTTAGAGGAGCCGGCAAGATGGTTCAGCAATATAAAGCACCTGCCTAGGCAAGCTTAGGCAACTGCAGGGACCATGGTTCGATCTCCGGTACCACATGTTGTGTCAGTCCCATCCCAGGGCACGCTGAGCCAACCATAACATAAAAATAAAAATAAACAAAGTTTTTTTAAAAATCATCAATATATAGAGTGCCTAGAGACATACATAATAAACAATAACATGACATAAACAATAAACACTCAATTAATAGCTGTCCAGGTGGGTTATCATATCTAAGAGTTAACAAGAGAACTAGTGCTACATTGAGGAATTAACAGATTCAGCAGTGGAATTTCTGCCCTTCTACGCTCCCCAAGATGAGCAAAATGCAGCTCCCACACATTAGTGAGTGTTTGGCAGGTGATCTGGAACAGAGGTCTATTTTGATAGTCTGCTATCAGGGAAAGTTCTCCAACTGTAAGCACAGAAAATAATATATCCTAAGACATAGAGTCAGCCTTGCTATGAAGTTGAAGATGGACGAAGCACAGGGAATGGTGTCTGACATGTAGAGGAGCACCCGCGTTTTTTAGTTGCTATTGTAGTCAGGAAGATTTGATGACAGCAACAACATGCCTCTGAACAATCAGAGCCAAGGAGTATCCGCGCTTCAAATGAGTCTGGAGTTCCTCGTTAACTCTGGTCCCAATCCTGACGCATCCCACAGAGAGTGAATTCAGAACAACACCCTGAAGAACGACACACTGCATGGAAAGAACACAGAGCCCTGAGCCGGAAGGAAGCAATCAGGCAGATCCTGCTGGACCCAGAGAAAACAAGAAAAGCAAAGCAAACAAGGACCTATTAAAAACTTAGATTTTGAAAAACTTTAAAGGGTCCGATATTTCTGGCAAATTAAGTAAAAGCCTGAATTTCAAGCACTCAAGTAGAACGTCAGGTGCAGTGGATTACCTGCCATCCCAGAATTCTCTACGGCAGAGACAAAAGGACTACTAGTTTGACCCCAGCCTGGATAACTTAATGACTCAGGGAATCCCTGTCACAAAATAAAAATATTGTAAAGGGAAGAGGGGCGTGTGAGGATCTTGCTCAGTGAAAAGGCCTTGGACTCAATCCCCACTACCACAAAAAAAGAAAAAAGAAAAAAAAAATCAAAGGGCTAGAACTCAGAATAAACGCTATTGTCCACAGTCAAAGGCAGCAGAGTCTGGTGTATACCGGCAGGAGGCAGGAATTGTGTGAATACAGAGGAGGCTCTACAGAAGCTAAGGAAAGAAAATTTCAGAGTGTAATGAGATACAGATTCTTAGCGGGAAGGTCCTAGAAATATGAACCTGTACTATGACATTTTCATTCTGCACAATCTGTAGTTGAGTATCAGCATGTCCTCATCACATAGCACATTTCAGAGAAAATTTCTCATCCCAAAATGTGGGTTCAGTTATTCCCACCAAAAAAATCTCTTCCGCCCTCACCTATCTCTCTTTCCATTTATCTCCACAAGTGCACAGTGAAGATAAAGCTGGACTCTGACCACTGAGAACAGCATGGTTTTTAAATCAGCAAAGGAAGATAAGGCACTCAGGGTGGTAGGTGGTGTGCAGAAAGCATTGCATACATTCCGTTGTCTCATAAGATGGAATGACAGGGCTGGTGGGATAGCTCAGAGGTCTAAAGTGCCTGCTTAAGCAAGCTTAGGCAAGCATAGGAAACACGGTTCGATCCCTAGCACCATATGTCTACCCAGCCCAACCTCAGGGTGGGCTGAGCCGGCCACACAATAAAATAAAATAAAATAAAGTTGTCTTAGTTATTTTTTACTCGTTGCTGGGAGAAATACCCGACACTCAAAATGAAGGAAGGAAAGGTTTATTAGCTCAGTTACTGGAGGTTTCAGTCCATATTCGGCTGGCCCAAGGTTGAGTGGAGCAGGACAGAGAGCAACCAGTTCATGGCGGCAGAACAGCAACAAAATGGTGGCAGAGGCAGCCAACCAAGCAGGGCAGCAGAGCAATAGCTCCAGCTTGAGTCTGTCTCTCTGTCACTCTTTATATTTCATTCAGGTTCTCCACCTTAGGATATGCGCCCTAGACCACACCCATAGTCTCAGCCTTACTCAGACCGATAATCCCATCAGTACTAAAACACAATCCCAGGGATCATGAATCAAGTCTCAATCTATAGAAGCCACGCTCCATGATTACATGAGGCTTTGGGGGGGACAACTAGACATAAACCATAACAAAAGTAAAACAAGTTATTTTTTTAAAAAAGACACAATGATAAAAGAGGTCACTGTGTAGATTTACAAATATTTGGACTAAGGGGAGCTTCCTGAGAATTATGATCAAGGTTCTGAGGACAGGGTATGGCAAAAGGGGACAAATCAGATGTGTTCTGCATTGATGCCCAGGATTCAGTCTCTATGACTAAGCGTTATGAGGTTTGTTGTCTCTGGATGTATTTGACATCCACATCCCATTTACCAAGAACCAGTTGGCTGAAACCCTTACTGACTGCTTGAGTGTTTTGGCTGCTTCAGTCTACTGTGAGCACAGTTCTAGGAACACACCAGGGTTCCAAAAAGTGAAAGAGAAATAACAAATGTCAAAGAGAAAGGGATTGCTCTAAATTCAGATGGATCTAAGAAAACCAGTGATTTTCTTAAACTCATTAACAAAATTGGTACGGCTTTGGTGATTTTTAATATTTTGCAGCTAAAAGTAGCAGTGCTTTAAAGTGAATGTTCTCAACAATTATGTCGCAAGTCTTGCAATGTTTTAGCAGCATATCATCAGCATATCATTCAATCACTCAGAGACTTTCGGATTTTGGGGCTGGTCCTGTCACGGTGTGCATGTAGTTGTTTTCCCAAAGCCTCAGGCATTCATGGCCAGACATCTAGAGTTTGCAATTAATTCATGATCCAGTGCTGGGATGATGAGTGTGAGCGCTATACCCAACCTAGGCGGATAACTTGAATGCAACATTAGAGAGACAGACCTGCTCTCAGAGCCCTTGTGGCTACTCCCCCTATTTGCTCTTGCTGTTTTGTTGTCTTCAGCTGCCATGAATGCTGCCCTCTGACATGTGCCACTCTGCCTTGGAGCCAGCCAAGTGTGGACTGAAACCTCCACTAACTACGAGATAAATAAGCCTTTCCTTCCTTCATTCTGGGTGTTGGGTATTTCAGTAATCAAGACAGCTCCAAATATTCTGTGTGGTAGTATGCATTAAGCTGCCTGCCTAGCTTAGAAAAATTACCTGCTTCCTTATCAACCACTGATTTTTTTCCATTACCAAATGAGAGGTTCTGAAGGCCCACGATGACTAGGATAAATCATCCCATCCTTTTACTCTGTTAAAGAAGATATTTTACATCCTACTGCCACAAAATCCAAGATGAACGCCAAAAATAGCCTGAGAGTTGAAGACTTTCATTTTAAAATGGCACTGCAATTTATCCTATTTCTTACTGTACCGTGAGCATTACATTATTCATTAGAAGTATGTGTTTTCCAGGCAACTACTGTACAGCATTTGCTGAGTGTCTGCTTCCCAGAGCAAAGTGGTGATTTAGAGGGATGTCTTCCAGAGATAAGGTCACTTTGTGGAATTCCCACTTGTGTGGCCCTAGTGTGTTTGCATAAATATAAATTTGCTCTATGACATTCCTGTCATGTTTGCTCAGTGAGCAAGTAATTTGCCACTCTCATTACTCCAGGTACAAGGTACCTTGTGAAAAATCAATCTTCCTCCTGCTTCATACATCACAGCTTTCCCCAGCTATCCCATGCATTCTGCCTCTGAAATGAAGCCATAAGATAAAGACAGGTCTGTTTCAGCAGGCCATACTGTACAAAGGGGCTATTGAATGTTACACCTCACTGGAAAACCCTATCTGAGGAAAGGTACGTCTATAACACAGCAAAGGCATTGCTCCGTACAAAGTGTATTCTCTACCAGAGGGAGCGATGTCTTAATGGTAAAACAAACCTGTCCTATAGGGGGTTGAGCACAGTTTTTCAGAAATATTAATCTATCATCTCCTCAGGTCACAAATCATTTTCTCTCCCTCTTGACAGGATGAATTTTGACTCTGAAAGACAATCCGTTGCAGGATCCTGACTGGCTATCACAGGCATCTCCCCAGGGACTGAGAACTCACACCAGCAGATGAAATATTGTCAAGCATTTTCATTGGTTCTGATAGTTGTTTCTTCCCCAGTGTGTCCACCTGAGCCTCATGGCACAAATAGAAGTGGGATAAAAAGACAGTGGAAAGATTTTCATTCTGTATCTGTTTTCAAATCTATCGAAGGTAAAAATGCTGGAATTTTCATGCTGTGGTGTGGCACAAAAATCTATTTTAAAATAAAGATAAACTTAGAGGTCAGCAAATATTTATTTAGTATTATTTCTTTCTATTCTTGGAGAGGTGAATAAATCGATGAACAGAAGAAACCACATCTTTCCCCTCATGGAATATGTATGCTGGGAAAAGAAAACAAGTAAGTAGGATGGAGGGGTGAAGAGTGAAGGGAATACTAGTTAGGACTGTGAGGAACATTCAGCCAAAGGAACCACTTGTTCAGAAAGAAAATACTACAAAGAGGGTAAAATATACTATGGGGAAACGGTGAGGAAAAGAAATCATGACATAAAAAGGCCAGAGGAGTAAGTACGCCTCACAGTGGTATTGACAAGAGGTTTTAATAAAGAATTTGGGTTTCTTTGAAGTTTAGTGGGAAGCCATTGGAAACTGGATGTGAAAGAAGCTTTACAACAATAGGGCAGTCAATGTGATCTGACCCACATATTTTAAATATCTCATTAAAGTTTGGGATTGCCTGGATTAACAGTTGAGAGGTAGAGAGATTGGAGGCAGAGGCAGCAGGAAGCTGGAGCCACAGTTCAGGCGAGCTGCCATAAAGTCTCAACCTACAGAGGCACCAGTGATGCTGAAGAAAAGCGGATATGTTCGGGATATGGTTTGGTTGCACAGATCTTAGAACTCCTTCAGCCAGAAGTGGTGACACATAATCACCAGTACTCAGGAGGCTAATCAGGAGGAGCCTGTAGACTTCAAAGCCAGCCTGGGATCCATATTGAGTTCAAGGCCAGCTTAGAATATACAGTGAGACCCTGCCTAGAAAAAAAGAAAGAAAAGAGCTAGCTCTGTGGGGAGATAGCTCTGTGGCACAAGTGTCGCCTGGCAAGTACAAGGTTGTGAGTTCAAACTCCAGTGCCACAAAAAAAAAGAAAAGAAAAGAACTCCTTCACTGATGAGAAGGTAATAATATAGAAAAGATAACTTCTTTTCTATATTAATATAGAAAAGAGTATAGTCCATATGTTTTACTTGAGAAATTGAGTAAACATTGAGGTCATTAGTAGAATGGAGATTGAGTGATAAATGAATAGCTCTCCTTTGGACTTGTTAAGTTTGAGAAGATAGATGAGCAAGACGTCATGGACAACATTCAGAAAACAAATTTAGAGCTTATTTAGAGGTAAATTCTGGATCATAGAGGTTACCCACAATAGTGGTACCACATAAAATGTAAAACACCCAATGATGTAAATTTCCGACATAATAAATAATTCTTTTTTACAGTATTGGGGACAGAGCTCAAAGCTCTTATACCAAGTAACATCTCCAGCCTTCTTTTTATTTTGAGACCAGGCCACACTAGGTTTCCCAGGCTATGCTGAAACTTATGGGCCTTTTGTCCTACCTTTCCAGAGTACTTAGATTGTAGGTATGTGCCACCACACCTGGGCAATAATATTTTAGTTTAAGAATACCCATAACACTGCATAGAACAAGTAAATGGATGTGTATGCATATATAAAACATGTAGCATTCTTGTAATAAAAATCAATTCTTTATTTTCACTCTAAGGCCATCCTAACTTAGACTGAGACTATAAGCAGAGATGCTGAAAGACTTGAGGAGCTTTCTACTTCAGTAAGAGTGCAAAGGAGTCTGACAAGGAGGTGGTGCAGAGTCACAGGCAATGAAAGAAAAACAGAATTCCAAACAGGCAATGTTGCTTTCAGCATTGTAAACTTTAGGGATCCACTGGTCTTACTGAAAAGGGTACTACCCCAGGAGACAGGGCGATAGGGATGAGAAACAGAACAAGAGGAAAAGCTGGGCTAGGTGGTCGCCACTCTGCCTGATGGGCAAGACTAACTCAACACACAAAAACGATCCTTTATTTATAGACTTTTGTAAAGTTAATATCACATGACAAAGGCTATTTACCGACTAATAGCTGTACTGAACCAGACAGGTTGTTTTTCTCAGCACTGGGGTAGCTCCTTTGCTTTAGGCCCAGTCCCACCTACACAGACTTGATCAATTTCCTGGCTTCCTGCAGCTCCCAACAATAAACAACTCCATAGATGCATGCTCACAAAGCTATCACACTTATAATGAAATATTTTCCCACAAGTTAATTTGTAAAAAACAAAAACCTAGCTGTTATATACTCACATAGGACTGGGGATATAAGCAGCATAAGCACATGCCTGCAAGTACAAGGTCAGAGTTCCATCCCCAATACCAAAAAAAAAATAAAATAAAATAAAATAAAATAAAAATTAAAAAAATATATATATATACATATATATATAATATATATATGTGTGTGTGTGTGTATCTGTGTGTGTGTGTGCTCACATGAACAAAGAGTTAATCAAAATTTGTTGGAGATCCTTTGAAAGTTAATGAATAAAGATAGTTAAATTTTATTTAACATTTCTGTGGTTCCATTTCATTTTCATAAACACGGGAAGCATTAAATAGCTTCTAAATGGTTAGAGTTCCAAAATGAAATTTTTCTGAATGGAAAGCAAAAAGTCCATAGTAACCCTCATAGCATACATCATTAAACAGAAAAGTTTTGTTAAACAAACTGAAAGCAAAACCTGTCAACTTCCTGAGAAACAATGGGCTGTTGCTGTGGAAACCACCCTTTGGGCCTCCTGGCCTTTGCATATGCTGCATTACCATATATTTTTGGCACTAGATGTACTCCAAAATAAAAATCAAGTACTCAGAGATACAGTTGTAAGTGCGGCTCTGCAGCAAATAGCTAGTGCTGCACTGTAGGGGGTATGAAGAGAAAGAGTGAAGATGTTTTTAGAAAGTAAATTATAGCACTTTTGTAAATATCAGGTAGAATTGTCTCAGGTAACTAAAAGTTTGACAGTTGTCAATAAACATGATCATTTGTTTCCTAATATTTTATTGTTGTTATAGACAAAGGGATAACAGTCTAGTAAGCAAAATGTTCGGGCTTATTAAACCACATACAAAGTCCACATGGTTCTTTTGTTTTCAACTTGACACCCACAAGTTGCATTCTCCCTTTTTATTTATTTATCTATTTGTTTATTTGTTTATTTATTTATTTATTTATTTATTTATTTATTTTTGCAGGACCAGGGATTGAACTCAGGTCCTCCTGCATGTCAGTCAAGCGTATATTCTACTGAGCTATCTCCCTGGCCCGAAGTTGCATTCTTATGAATTTTTTTTTGTCTTTTTGAGACAGGGTCTCACTATGCAGTTCAGGCTGGCCTTGAGCTCACTTTTGTAGCCCAGGCTGGTCTCAAACTCGCACCAATCCTCCGGCCTCAGCCTCCCGAGTGCTGGGATTACAGGCGTGAGCCACCACGCCCAGCTTCTTATGAATATTTAAAGCAAGTTTTCTCCTATTCACATCCTGCATTTGAAAAAAAAATCCTACATTTGAAGTAAAACTGATACTATTGTTACAACAATACAATACAGGTGTAGGAAAATGCATTATTAAAATAATATAGAGCTATCTATTAATACTAATCTATTAATACTATCCAATTTAAAGAAATCACTTTCTCATGGTTGCAACAATTTGAATTTTCTGGCTTTTACTCTCTTTGAATACTATTTAGCTTAGTTTTCTCATGTGAGCAGGAAAAGCACAGAGAAAAAGTAAAGCTCCACTGAGGGCTGAGTGAATTATATGTGTGTACTTGGCAGGTGGTCCTTAAGACTGGACAGATAATTGGATAGGATGGATGGAGGGATGGCGGGTGGATGGATGGAGGGATGCATGAGTGGACGGATGGTCCCAAGGACCCTGGAAGGAAAGGTTATGAAAAGCATTCATCAGATTATAAAAAGGCGTCATAATTATATTTTAAATAAGTCATAAAAATAAGATATAGTCAAAACTTCCAATTATTTACTATTCTGCTCAAACCTATAACTCAGTGAAAAATATTTTCACTTTGCCTGAAAAAAACAGGCCTTTTACATCCTTTTACTCTCCATGAAACACACATCCTTTCCTCTCCAGTCTCCCATTTATGCACTCAGAAAGCGAAACAAATCTCTCAAAAACAAAAAAAACAAAGAAAAAAACAAAAAAACAAAGAACAAAACAAACAAAACTAGTGATATTCCAGGCCACTGTGGTTAGATTTAAGGCCTAATATATGATGCCTACTTAGGCTTCAAAATAAACACAAATGCAGTGAGGAGATAATTAGAAAAATTCACAAAGTTTAGTGGAACCAAGAATAAACCCCAACGTGTACTTCAGATAACTAGAATGATTTAAGCATGTGCTAGGCTTCAGCTCTAAATCATAGACTTGGCCGTTTCCTTCAGAGTATGATTGTTTTGGAGGTTGGGACTGTGTTGTTCTCATCTTCAAATCCTAGGAGTCACCACAACACTATCACATAGTAGGTATTTAACACATGTGTCTATGCAATACGTGAACAAAGCAAGGGATGAAGGGATGCGTCCTCAGACAGCCTAGTGAGAGTGATACAACCTAGGAAACTGGTGACCTAACCCTGTGATCAAAGAATAGATTATGCAAATTCCTGAAGTGTTTGGTTCTAGCAGAAGTTACTCCTTCCTGCAAACTTATTGTCTTACAAGGTGTTGTGGTTACTCTTTTCTCATTGCTGGGACAAACACCCAGCACTCAAGATGAGGGAAGGAAAGCTCACAGTTACTGGAGGTTTCGATCCATATTCAGCTGGCTGCAAGGCACAGAGGCACACGGGAGAGGGCAAACTTTCATGGCAGCATTTAAGAGCAAAGTGAAGGGAGAGGTAGCAGCAGCTCAAGCAGCTAACTTCTCTTCCTTCTTTACATTGAAATGCAAATCACCTGCCCCAGGGGAGTTGCAGATATCTATGTACCTATGTTTACAGCAGCACTATCGTAATAGGCAAATCTTAGAAAGAACCAAAATGCCCATCATCTGAAGAATGGTTGAAAAAGATGTGGTATTTTTATACAACGGAATATTACTCAGCTATAAAGAGTGACAAATTAGAAGACTTCATATATAAATGGATGTATCTTGAACATATAAGTGAAATAAACCAGACCTACATGTATAAATATCGTATAGTCTCCCTAGTGTAAGAACTCAAAACAAATAAAAATGAAGGGGCATAATACCAATGAATGGAAAGCAAGGACTTAAGGGTTAAACAACGAAGTGACTGCAAGCAGAAAACATAGGAAACATGGCAGGAGCAAAACATGCACAGGATGAATTAGACAATGGTCCTAAGAACTTCCAAAAGGTTTATCACACTGAGGATAGCAATGTGTAATATTCTCGCAATAGTTAATTACAAATTCCAGTAGCTGCCCCATGACTGCATGCAGCTTTGGGGAGACGCCTATACACAAACCATAACATAAGTATTTCCTAAAACCACAACCTGTCAGCAACTACAGAGAGCAGAGAAGAGCATGAGAAAGATGGGATGGAGGCAGAGAGGACAGGAGAGGAGAATGTGAGGAGAGAGGACAAAGGTGAAGCCACTGGCCAGCTAGCGGGTCAACAGTTTGGTATCAAAACTCTACTCATTGATGGGGCACGAGGAACAAGCTCTCTATTTTTTCTCTTTATTTTTCTCTGTTTACAAATAGTATTCCAAGTGCTAGGCTTAGGCAAAGCGGAGTATGAAGTCCACCCAAAACATAATGGCTCTGGAGGTTACTGTTGGTAATATTCTGGAATGAGGAGAAAAAAAAAAAAAAAAAAAAAACTGACAATGGCAGTCTAAAGTGAAAACTAAGCCAAGATCTGATTATATTACACTTTCATGAATACAAAAAAACATCATGAAATATATAATAATCTACCAAGCACTATGTTTTTCATCTGCCCAGGGATTCCAGAGACTTGTGCACAATTATCTCTTCAGTTAAGTATACAGCACCTGACAAAGTCTTGGATTCACACGCACATTGCCGCTCCTAAGAACGCTGGGCCACTTCAAGCACTTGAAGCTGTTCCCTTGCCGATCTCTGTGCTTAAGGAGGTTTAGCTATCAGGATTTCAATCTGCTCGCTTTAATCAGCTCTCCTGCACTATTTGCCTACACTTTACACATGAGCCTGTTGGCAGATGATTTGTTTGATTTTGCTCATTCTTGCCTTGTCAGCACTTCTAAAACTGAAGACAGAAAAGGAGAGTTCTCGGCAGGGTGTGGAACGCGTCTATCAGGGCTTGGCGTTTCTGCAAGGGGAACAACATAATACAGGACACATTTTATATTATTCTGTGAGGAATCACTCAAGAGTCATATACAAAAAGTGCAGGAGATCTGGCCACACACTAAACCCTAAAGAATCCAGCTAAGGGCCTGGATCCTAACCTCCTGTATGAGTCCAGGTGAAAACCTAGAGCTCATAGCAATGCCTCCCACAATTCCACCTAGAGGCCTATAGCCCATGACAATGTCTCATGCAGGCCTTATTCAGGAACCAGTGCTGGGAAGGCCCAAAAGTCAGTGGTGGAAGCTAGGAAGTCTATGCCCCTGGGATGAAGCACCTATACTAGCAGCTGAGGGACCTAAACTTCAGCCTGGAAGCAATGCTCAAGGTAAGCACCAGAGCTCCCCCAAAAGTACAACTGTCCTCAGCAACAGTGAGGTCCCATGCTCTTCCAGTGATGAGAAAAGCTGAATTGAAAGCAAATGAGAACTTCCATGAGGCTGACCAGTGCATCATCTTCCCTTCCAGAGCTAGGGAGTGATGCTCCAGATGAGCACCAAAGCTCCTCCAAACTCACTGTGAAAGCCCGCATGACAAGGTCCTCCAGCAGAACGGCCCCGGAGAACAAGCCGTCAACAAACTCCCTCCAATAGCAGATGGAAGATGTTGGGAGTTATCTGATTACATAGTAAAAGAGATAGCTCCATATCTATGCTGGCGGTCAAGATGATCCTAATGTAACTGATCTCAGGAGATATCACTTCTATATTTATTTGATATATAAAATTTGATATATAAAAAGTAGCATAGTTATAGATGAGAAACATAGTAACAGAACAAATATGAACCATCATTTATTTAAGAATAAGAACCTCATCCCGGCTTTTTAAGCTGTCCTCTAGACATTAATGCCTTATTTCACAAGTGCTTCTGTTCATGAACAGTTTGGCCTTGAACAGACGTGCTCACCAAAATTATCGTTCCCTTCCAGAATTTCATGTTGGCTGACAAACAGGACTGCACCATCTTTTCCTCTGAATCACAGAATGGATTCAGCTCGTGAAGTGAACCACCACTGTATGCATCTACTATAAACTACTGCTCACAGCAGACAGCTCCTCCTGGTGCCATCTCCTAGCCAACTAATTCAAAAAGCCTTGGTTTGCACCAAAATTTTCATGAGCAACTCATCTGTGAGTGGAAGGCAAAGAATGGCTAGGACGCCATTGAGATTTGCTTTATTCAGAAAATAAAGAAGTGAAATTTCCCTCACGACGGTAAAACTGTGGGTTGCTTAGAAAAAAATAAATACACACACACACACACACACACACACACACACCTTTCTAGTTCTTTCTGTTAAAGTAAACTTTCCCTTTAAAAACAAAATAACCTCATATATAAAAAACAAATGTCAGAGAGACTTGGTCCCAGTGAGGAGACTGTTGTTCATGAACTATGTTAGAAGCGAACTATGGAGCCACTGAAGTTGGCAATTTGGAAGAAATGAAAGGAGTATGGCTTAAGAAGAGGAAAAAGATGAAATGTGGACAGAGATCCTGTGAAGGAAGGTTTAGACAAAGCTAAGTAGAGACAAGGCTGCTCTCCAGCTGAGAAGCTGTCACCAAATCCACCCAAACTGGCAAAATAGATGAACACCATCCATGATACTGTGATCAACTACAAAGATACTTCACGATGGCAGCTCAGCGAAGTCTTCATGCAGTTACCTTCCAGGAAAGAGTTACCAGAATACTATGAATTAATTAGGAAGCTCGTGGATTTCAAAAAGCATGAAGGAAAAAATCATAAGTACCAGAACCTGGGCAACCTGGAGAAAGATGTCACGCTTCTGGGTCCAAATGCTCAGACGTTCAACTTGAAGGGATCGCAGATCTAAGAAGACGTCACCGTCTTGCAGTCTGTGTTTAAGAGTGTATAGCAGAAAATTGCCAAAGAGGAAGAAAGTGAAGAGGAAAGCAATGAGGAAGAGGAAGAGGAATCTGAGTCTGAAGCAAAATCTGTTAAGATCAAGATCAAGCTCAACTGGTGGCCCACTGCAATTGCAGAACATTTGACTGTGTATGTATCTGCTTCCTCTTAGTCCAAAGAGAAGTATATTCTTTTCCTTTTTTTTTTTCCTAAGCAACATCAATAGGGAGGTGGGTCATGCCCACACACTGTACTCTGTAGAACGATTGTGAGGACAGTATGCAATATGTCAACTTTCAAAGAAAAGAAAGGGAAAAAGAAAAAAAAAAGTAATGTGGATTTAGAAGGGTTAATTGAACGTTTGATCAATCTTATATACCTATATGTATTAATCTAAACTGATCTGATGATGAAAATATGTAATATAACCATTGTTAAATTTAAACAATAAAAAATTGAAACTTGAAAAAAAATAAAATAAAAAATAAATTAAAAAAAAAAAAAAAGATCAAGCTCAACAAGAGAGATGAGAAAGGCTGGGACAAAGGAAAAGGAAAGAAAATTCCAAACCGAGGAAAAGCAGAGCCAGTGGTGCGTGATTTTGACAACAGTGATGAGCAGGATGAAAAGGACCAGTCAGAAGCAGGTGGGACTGATGAGGAGTGATCCCTGGGAAACTCAGTATTTTTCCTCCCCGTCTCATTTCTACCCAGTGGCTTCACATGTCCTGTGGTCACTGAGCTCTTTCTGTGTCCTCCTCTTCATCTTACAAATTAGCTTTAGAACAGTGCCAGGCAAACATATGATACCATAGTGTAAAAAACATGAGGTTTGTAACATATTGTGACCTAAAGGGCCCCAGAGATTCAAAGATTAAAACAAAATAAAAAGGTTTTATGGAAATGTTGGTGGATAGTATATTTCTATGGGTAGTTCTAATTTGGTAAAGGTTTGTGCCTGGTTTTATCACTTACTTGGATGAGACTTTTGTCTTTTGTAGTTTGGGTAATCAGGAGAAGCCGTTAAAGGCCGCTGGTTATTGTATTTTTCATCAGGTAATTTTCAAGATTTATATTTGTTCAGTATTATATTTTTTATACTGTGGTATATATAAGCAACTTTAATAGGTGATAAATATACAGTAGTTATACGTTTTTCCACTTCACACTCTATGATCTGAAAATGCTTTTTAAAATGTTTAAGATTTATGTCTACTGTAAACATTGCTTACATTTTTTGCTCTTGATTTTAAAAAATTTGTTGAAAACATCATTGAATATTGTGATCTCACAGTAGAATAAGCACTTGCCTAGCAAAGGCAGGGTCCTGAGTTCAATCCTCAGTACCCAGAAAAAATTTAAAAAAATAAAAAGTAAATATATATATATATTTATATATATAAATATATATAATCACTATATATATATATATATATATAGTGATTATAGTGATCTATCTAGTGAACTAGATGGCTTCTGATTGCCTATGTCACCAATGTGTTCTGTTTCCATCTCT
Organism: Myocastor coypus; assembly: GCA_004027025.1. Lineage (NCBI taxonomy): Eukaryota > Metazoa > Chordata > Mammalia > Rodentia > Myocastoridae > Myocastor > Myocastor coypus. The sequence goes on from PVJA010007834.1 coordinate 48,758, forward strand.
CTAAAGTGTATTTAATCTTCATTTTCTTTACACACTGTCTTTGGTTGCAAGCAATAAGTCTGAGACAAATAAAATTCCAGTAATTTGGGAAGAAAGTATTATTTCCATTGTTGTGGTTTAAGCTACATAAGTACATTATTAAACCGTGTGATCTGACACCTTTTTCACTCAGTGTACCTCAAAAAGGTATTGTGTTGCTGCACTTAAATGTGGTTCATTGATTTTCATAATCATATAATTCTTTGTATGAATATAACACAGTAAACTCTATTTTGTAAAAATGCATCTTCAAGTTACTTCCAATTTTTACCACTCTAAGCAATACAGTTAGAAATACTCTAATATATGTTTCTTGATTCACAGCCATAAATTTTTCTAGGATTTATATAAAAGAAATAAGTCATTCAGCATATGGGTTGCATATAAAAAGCATAAATGCTATTTTGTTAAACAATTATTTTCAAATACAATAAATAGGGTAATTAAAGTTAGAATAAAGACACTACCCTGATAAAAATTAGGATCTACATAGCTCTGTTACAAGTATTATCTGTTTCACACATTGGGAGACAAGTTTTTATTATTGTATTATGTCAGTTAATATTCAGGATATTCACTGACCTACTGATAATGATCTTCTATGATATGTTTCCTTGACTATTTAATTGCTTAGCTATCAAGCTTAATTTGTTCATCACAAATGACTGGGATAGAAGTACTTCTATCAAGCCCAGGTTTATGAACTTCATAGCACCTAGATACATCTCTAGACAGTGAATCCATCTCTGCAAATGCACTAGGAATCAATCTAACAAAACAACTGCAAGATCTATACCTGGACAACTACAGTACTCTGAAAAACAAGATCAGAGAAGATGTTAAAAAATGTAAAGATAGTCCACGCTCACGGGTAGAAAGTACCAACATAATAAAAGTATCCATGTTACCAAAAATTTATACAGACTTAATGTAATCTGAACCAAAATATCACTAGCCTACCTCACAGAACTAGAGAAAACATTCCTAAATTTCATCTGGAAAGAGAAGAGACCTAGAATAATGAAGGTAATTCCGGACAATAAAGTGAAGTCAGGGAGTACCACAATCCTAGACCTGGAATTACACTACAAATGTACTGTGGTAAAATCAACATGGTATTGTCAAAATAAAAACAGATCTAAGGATCATGGAACAAACAGAGGATGTAGACACAGTGCTGAACACACTAAACCACCATATCTTCAATAAAGGAACCAAATATCTTCACTGGCAGAACACTTCTTTAACAAATGGTGTGAGGAAAAACTGGCTTTCCACATGCCAAACACTAAAGCTAGACTCATGTCTATCACCGTGCACTAAACCAAAGTCAAAATATTAAAGAAAAAAACCCACTAAACATACTGGAACAGAAAAGAGGTAAAAATCGTGAAGACATAGGTGTAAGCAGAGATTTCATGAACAAAACCCAGGCTGCACGGGAAAGACTACAATGAATCCACAAATGGGATCTCACCTTTTTAAGAAAGTTTCTGCACAACAATATAACTCACCAACAAATTGAAAACTCATCTCTCAAAATAGCAAAAATTATAGCCAATTGTCCTTCAGACAAAAGGCTTCTATCTAAACCATAACAAGAATGTAAAAAGAAAAAGTCAGACATCCCAAAATTCAGAAACCCAATGCAAAAATGGGTAACTGAGATGAATACACACTTTTCAGAAGAAGAAGTAGAAACAGCAGATAAATACATGAAAAATTGTTCAACATCATTGGCTATTCAAGAGATGCAAATTAAAACAGCACTAATATTCCATCTCACCCCAGAAAGAATTGCTGTCATCAAGAAATCAGCCAATAACAAATTCTGGTGGAGGTGTGAGGGATAAAGAACCCTTCTCAACACTGTTGATGTTATGTAGACTGGTGCAATACTGTGGAATTTAGTGTAGAAATTCCTTGGAAAAGCTAGGATTGGAGATCCCATCCAACCCAGCTATTCTCCATCAGAGTATTTTCCCTGAAGAATTGAAAACATCATACCACAGCAATATATATGCACAAGTGTAGATATCAACACAATTTATAACACTTGAATCTTAGAAACAACTCGAATGTCCATCAACCAAGGACCTGGTTAAAAAAAAAAAAAAAAAGGATGTGGTTTCTAATATGATGGAATACTACTCAACTATGAAGAAAGATAGAGCCAGCCAGATAACTCACCAATAACTCTGGATTAAAGCTCTGCTTAGGCAGATGCAGGAACAGAGGTTGATCCCTGATATGCAGTGTCAGCTTTATCCCTGGGCAAGCTGAGATGGCACCTGCGACTGGGCATGCTGGCAGGCACCTGTAATCCCAGTTCTTGGGAGGCTGAAAATAGGAGGATCACTACAAGTCCAATCTGTGTAATGAGACCCTGTAGGCCCTGTACTAAACGCATAAAAAAGAAAGATAAACTTCAGGCTTTTATAGATAAATGGATTTAATGTGAGACCATGCTCAGAAGTAAAATAACTCAGTCATGTAAATATCATATTGTCTCATTAGCATGAGAAACATAAAAGAGTACATGAGATCCAAAATATACAATAGATATTGTGAATAGAGAGGAAACTGTTTAAAAGAAAAGAAAAACTATAAAGGGAGAAAAGGTGAAAGAAAGAAAGAAAAAAGAATATATATACATAATATATAATATATATATATACATATGCACACACAACATAATTAAGGTAGTTATACAGAAAGATTCTTTTGGCTCACTGAAAAGAAATTCTCATGCTAATACTTTTTTGGACAGTATCTCATGCTTATATCTTCTACTCTGAACACCCACATTGAATATATCAATATGAAATGTGTTAATTATCATTACTCTCCTACTATCCTGTTTTGAAATTCTATTTCATATAAGTTTTACTTTTTCTATGTAATTTTTTTATGTATTCAGTACAGGGATTACAGGGTCTCATGACACAGGTCAGACTCACAGTGACCCTCCTGTTTTCAGCCTCCCAAGTGCTGAGATTACAAGCGCATGCCACCACACCCAGGCTCAGTCACTGTCTCAGCACATCACAGGGGCAGGACCAGCAGGACATGTTGTGCCTGGGATCAATCCCCAGTCCCCATGCTTTGCCTAAGCAGGCACCTTAGTCCACTGAGCTATCCGGGCATACCCTTTACGTAAAATTGTAAAATTTTTTAAAAGTAGAATGCCTCAATAGAAACCTAAAAAAAAAGAGAGAATATTTTAAAGAATCTACTCCAGATACCTAATAAATACAACTAAACAAGATCAGTAATTATTTCTATTTATCTGTCAAATATAATAATTTTGGAGAAACTCTTTGATTTGTGCTTTTTAATTTTAAGAAATTGTCACTTAAAATTTCTATAGTTTCACTGTATGTCTAGTATGCCATAAGTCAAAAATGCAATTGCATTCATGAAGTCAAAAAGTTCACTTTTATTTTTACTTCTGAGAAAATTAAAGAGTAAAAGCTTTTCTACAAAGTCAGTTGTAATTTATATACATTAACCCATCTTCCCTTTCAGACATAGAATTGTAATCATCTAAGTAATTCGAGAAAAAAATACCACTTCGGCATAATCTGAAATTAATGCATTTTTAAGAACATATTTTTAGAACCCTAAAAACTGACATAACATCATAGCAGGTACAGTGGAGCCTCAAAACATGTTTCCATGTCAATTATATTATTAATTTGATAAAACAGAAAGTCATTTAGCATCAGTACATTCTGACAGGTAGCATGGAGTTCTAAAGTTTCAGTATTTATACAAAGTCCCCTATTTTTCAGTCTCCCTACTAACATTTCCAGTTTCACCAGTAATCCAATGTAAATAATACAACTACTTCCTCACAGTTCAAAGGAGAAAAAAAAATTTTTTCTTTTCCCTCCGTACCAATTTCAGCCAGAAAATTTATCGTTTCTACACCCTGTGCTCTGTATAACTGTTATGAGGACAACATTATGCAATGTGTTAATTATTGTGAATGTACTACTAATGTGTTTTGAAGCTATCATATTGTTATTTCTTGTTAAAAGTAATAAAAATACAAGAACAACAATAATAGCAACAACAACAAAAAAACAAAAACAGTGTAGTCTGCCAGCAATTGTTCTAGGTGTGAGTGCTATAAAAGAAAAGTAAGATTTGGTTTCTTATTTTAAGTAGTTTACACTCTTAGTTTTCTCAGAGACCAATGGGAATCTTACTATTCTTACTGATGAGTAACGAAGATAATGTAAGTAATGCACTTAACACAAAAGAAAACACTCGCTAATTAATGTGTTCTTATAATTCCCAAACAAGTTACCCTAACTCATGGGCTATATGATTCCTATAGCAATGTAGAGTATACATGTGAATTATGTTATATCAATTATATCATCTATATTAATAATAAATATTAACATGCTTATTGCATTGGCAAGTACCATATCATGCCTGTCATCTAGGACATAAAATGAACAATACTTTTTTAAAGCTTGTACTCCAAAAACTTCAATGTATCTGAGGCTGGTACTCTTTGATTCAATGAAGAGTACAAAACTACAGTGTTTATTTGAATTGCCAACCAAGATATTATTTTAGAATTTTTAATTTTTTTTTTTTTTTTTTTTTTTTTTTTTTTTTTTTTTTTTTTTTTTTTTTTTTTTTTTTTTTTTTTTTTTTGTGGGACCAGGGTTCAAACTCACAACCTTGTACTTGCCAGGCAGGCACTTGTGCCACGGAGCTATCTCCCTGGCCCCTTAAATTTTTAATTTAATATTACAAAATTAATGTAATGCCTTTAGCAGATTACTGTTAAAATAAATACACTGAAAATCAGTCACAAGACAGTGTTCAGTCAGCATCCATGTAAATTCAAGAGACTTATTTTTAATTTCTTTTATTTCTATTTCATAACATTATCTGGTTGACTCTAGGAGTATACCCAACCAGCATTTAATTTCACAAAGAATTACTGTACTAATCTAAGAGCCCATGAACCTCCTGGAGTGTAAGAGAACTACTTTATAATTATCTTGAAAGGATTATCCTCTCAGAGAATAAAAGATTAGGTTACTGGTCAAAAGTCTAAGCCGCTGCCAGGTCCCCTAAGTAATTGTACTAATTACTTAAATGGCCATGAGAGGGTCAACGAAGGAAACAACATATCGCCTGCCTTTTGGAAACTACAGTCAGACAAACCAACACTGTTATTATCTTAACATCAAGATTTTAAATTGAAGAGTTATAAAAAGCTATAATTATTATCAAAATTAAAGAAAATAAACCATTAGTTTAACTTCAACACTTAAGATACTGCTGATATTATATCATTCTTGGAAAATAACATTTGGTATTTCATGTAAAATATAATATGTAAACTTAAAAAATTCTAAATAAATGTGCAGAATTAGCACCACCAAATAACCTCAGTAACTATAGACAGGGTACTCCCAGAAAAATGTCCTCACATCAAATTACTATGAAAAGAAATTTTAGTCAGAAGAAAGGCTCTTCTCCCCAGTAATTACAAAAGCAAACAAGAATTCCTTTCTCTCTCTCTCTCTCTCTCTCTCTTTAGAGAAGGGTCTACAGGGTGTCCCGGGTCTCACTACTAGATCAGATTCGTAGTAATCTGCCTGTTTACATCCTCCCAAGATCTGGGATTACAGGCACGAACCACCACTCCCAGTCTCAATTGTAGTCTCAGAGGGCCTGGGGACGGGGCAGGCACAGCAGGCCCGGGGATGGAACCCCCAGCCCCTGCACCTGCATGCAGGTGCTTTAAAGAATTCCTTTCTAATATGCAAGAAAAATAGCTTTTTAAAAATTACTACAAGGAAAATATTTGCTTTATTTAGTTCCTGAAGAAATAAATGTCTTAGCAAATATCTATACTACCAAGCGCACAGAGACTCCAAATCTCATTTCCCAGTATTTTTAATACATCTGGATATGTAGGAAGAAACCTAAATTCAGTAAGCATGTTGCCAGCATACAACTTTGCTACTTTTAATCACCCTTCTAATAAAAAGAAAATGCTGCCTAATTCAAAATAACTGCCCATCACTAACTATCGCTAGTGCCCCCATGAGCCTCAAGAAAAAGTATGACTATCCTAAACATTTAATCTTCACTGAAAATACAGAGTAGTCATTTGTTTTCCAAAACATTTCAGAATATTTACCTTGGAAAAGTATAAGGATGATGTCATAACTCCAATGGCAAGAATGTGGATTCCAGGTTGGCTCCAGAAAACACAGAGAATATGGATTTTGAAAGCCCAAACCCAGTCATATATACTGCTGAAATATCTCAGAACTTGGTCTGCCAAGACCTGTAAACTCAGACATGCAAAATATGACACCAAATTGTGATCTGCTGAATAAACAGTAGTCCTCTCCTTATTCACAAGGGATATATATCAAGATATTCAGTGAATGTCTAGAACCACAAGTAATACTCAATTCTACATATACTATATTTTCCCCTATACATACCTACTTAAGAAAAAAATTCAACTTACAAATTAGGCATTGGAAGAAATGATAGGCAGTAACTAGTAAAAAAAAAAAAAATTATAACCATATATGATTATTAAAATTGCCTGAATGGGATCTCACTCATTCTCAAAAAACTTAATTATAAGATAAACCTTACAAGCTGGGCATGGTGGCGCACGCGTGTAATCCCAGCACTCGGGAGGCTGAGGCAGGAGAATCGGTGAGAGTTCGAGACCAACCTGTGCTACAAAACTGAGCTCAAGGCCAGCCTGAACTGCATAGCGAGACCCTGTCTCAAAAAAAAAAAAAAAAAAAAAAAAAAAAAAAACCTTATCAACATAGCACACTATATTATTTCTTTCATAATTATTAAAAAAATTTTACCTCTTCACTTAAAGGGAGCACTTTACTGCTCTTCTGTGGTATAGGTGAGTTGTCAGCCTCCACTCTTGTATGTTGGAACCATTAATGAACAAAGCAAGGGTTACTTGAATACAAATTCCACAATAATATGACAAGTCACTAAGTAACTAATTAGATGGCAGTATGTATAGCAGGCACATGCTGTAAAAAGGCACAATGCTTATTTGGACAGGATGGAACGAATAGCAAAAAACTTTGCCATGCTACTCGAGTGGGATGCTCTATAACTTTTCTCTATTTCCCAAATTTTCCATTTAATATTTCTAGACTATGGTTGACTATGAGTAAATGAAAACCCCAGAAATCAATACTGTAGAGAAGTAGAGTATTCTGTCACATCATAAAAAAATGAATTTATGGCACAAAAGTAGATTTATCATGGAGCAATATTAGTAGTTATCCCTATGTTTGAGAATGAGAGAATGCTTCAGATAATATCTCATGGTCTTTACCACTTCTACATTTCACTGCATGAATAGAACATTGCATTGTAAGAAAACCTAAACCAAACCAATATTACTTTTTCCTCGCAGTTGGTTTGTTTTCTAGTCTGAAGTGTAATTTTTAATTGTAGGGTAATCTGATAGTGCAATTTCAGAAAGCCAAGTTCTGTGTGAAGAGACTGCCTTTCACTGTCATGGAATTACAAGAGATGATGGCTTGCAATCTCCTGGATGCAGTGAAGGATGCTCAGAGACCAAGAAATCGGGAGAAAAAGCATTCAGGGCTCTGCACAAGAGGAGCAGTCAGCCACCAATTCATAAACCATAACAAACATTTTGACCCTGAAGTCACAACATCTTCAAGGTTTTATTTTCCTGTTTGTAAAATGGAAGTAAGTTATCAGAGTAGAAAGAAAGCCATCCAACCTCAGCATCCTGAGAGGGGCCTGAAATGCAAGGATACACAAGGCGGAGATTTATCTTGGGAGAAGATGGTAAGAAAGAAGTTTCCTATGAAGACCTGAGAGCCATCAGCAGGTGGAAAAAAGTAAAAGCTGGAAGGCATAATGGCATCAGGCACAGAATTTGGGGTTGGTAGAGCTGTACAAGAAGATAAATCACAAATATTTCTAATAAATATTAGAAAAACTAATATTTAAGAAGAAAAGATCATTGAGAAATGATAAATGTTTGCAGAGATAAGTAAGTTTAACCTTACTTGGATATTGCACAAATGTATTCACATACCAAATTGTCATGTAGCACTTCACAAATATGTACCCTACTGAAAAGCCTTAGCTGTCACTTTAAAAATGTTTAAAATCAGCAAAAGAAAAGAGACCTGCTAAAGACAGAGTCAAGAAAAGTGGCGAGACAACGTGAAGGTTAGGTAGCTGTAGGGACAGAGATGGAGGAAGGAATTCATTAGCAGTGCCAGATGAAAATAGCGTGGGGAGATGCTACATGAAATGACCGACAGAGAGCTATGCCTTCAGGGTTTATTGAATGGTGCGGAAAGGGGCAGATTTGAAAATGGTCACAGCGAAAGGCCTCTAATTTTTCTGCAAATTAAGAAGCACTGTATCATGACTTGGGGGAAAATCAAGGTGTAAAACTTTCAGCTTGGTCTCAAAGTGGTTAAAATTCTGAACATTCTTTTGTGGAATCAGCTTAAAGAAAAATTTTCTAGGCTACTCAAGGGAAGATTAGCATATTTACGCTTTTAAATGTGTAAAGATAGCGTAGTCATTCAACACATTTATTGAACAAGCTTATATAAAGGGCACAGATACAAGGGACCAATCCCTGACTTCAAGAATCCAACTGTATAAGTGACTTCTGTTATAATGCAACACAAGTTTCCAGAGTCATCAGCAGGTGTGTGTACGTGAGGTGTGGGGGAGGGGTAGTAAAAATTACATTGATCTGCCTATCTCCCGTTTTAGAAGGCCTCAAACAGTAAAATGATTAATGGAATTTATATAATCCATACAATCCACAACATGGAAAGAGTTCAATAAAATAACTGAATCAATTCATTGATATACTGTAATGTAAAGAATGTAGCAGTAGAACTAAAAACTGCCAAAGCAAGTCGCTCCCTTCTGCCTTGCACACAGTGAGGTCAGCTGAGCCCATCGTCCACTCAAGTAGCTGTGCTGCACAGCTGTGCCTGCCACTGCTCAGTGCTGGATAACATTCTCCTCAGAGGTTAACTCTGAGGTAAACAGTTACCAACAAGCAACAGCTGGGCATAGCGGACATAGCAAGTAGTACAGAGGCAAGCTTGCAGTTCCGGGCTTGCTTATGATATAGTGCAGGGATCCATTCATCTTACTGTGAACGGTTCAACCCCAGGGAGACACGGCAGTGGGAATGAGAAAGATAGACAAGACGAAAATCTGGGCTAGGCGGTTGCCAGTCCGCCTGGTGGGCAAGACTAACTCAACACACACAGAAACGATCCTTTATTTATACTTCTACAAAGTTTGCATCCCATAACACAAGGCTACCCAGCAACCAATAGCTGGCCTGAACTAGACAGGATGTTTTTCTCAACAGTATGTTTTTCTCAGCACTGGGGTAGCTTTCTGCTCCAGGCAGGGAAGCCCAGTCCCACCTACACACACTTGATCAAATTCCTGGCTTCCTGTGGCTCCCAACAATGTAGGACAAAGGTGACTTCATTCTAGGTGGAATGCAGTTGGTTCATCTTTAGCTAATGTCAAAGAATCAGAAAAGTTTCTGGATCTGGAGTTGAGTTGTAAAACCCTGCATACAAATCCAGTGGTTGCATCTATTTATAGTTCTCTGAGAAAGCATGCAGGAAACATTAGCTGGGGCTATTCTGGAGAAATCCTGATGGTTTGGGCTTGAGATTGCTGTAATCATGTCAAGCTGAATTCAAGCAGCTGGTCAAGGCAAGTAAAAGAGAAGGACCCCCAGGCTTTGGTGTAATCCTTAACGAATTTTATGTTTAGGCTGTGTATTTATTGACAGACTAAAACCTATACAAAAGAAAAACTTTGAAGGCCAGAAATTTCTGTGTCTTGAAAGTGAGTGAAGGTCAAGATTCCACAGAGCAGAGCAAAAAGCACTCCATTGTATCGTAATTAATTACCATCCTCTTTACCGGCCATCTGTGTTTCTTCAAAGATCTAACACTGCCAAAGATGTGAGCATTTCTATTTTAGGGGGCATTTGTTTCAAAGATTAGATGTTTGACTCTTTCTTTGTCTTGAGAACGGCCAAAAATAAGACGAGTAATTTGCCTCCTTGTTCCTGGTATGGCTGAAGCGTTACATCATTTACAGATGTTCGAGAAGGTTATGTTTATTCGGGTTTTATCCTTACAATTTTCTGAACAAAATAGTCACGTTCCCTTTACCTTATGCTTTTCTGGGCCAGTCCTGAAAGACTGGATTGCAAAGTTTCTTACAGTTTATATTTAAAAAAAAAAAAGCAATTTACCCTAATTAGCACCCTTATAATCACACAGCAGCAGGAAGATCCCTTCCTTGAATTTGTGACTCTGCAATCCCAATTTCCTTTTTTTCCATTTTGATTCAAAGTCTGGGCAACATTTCAAGTCAATAAGAACTGAGATATTCTGAAACCTCTGAAAATTCCAGCCAAAATCTCTACCATTTCTCTTAAACTCTATCAAGCTAAGGAGACCATGGTTTACCACCTTAAGTTAAGTTTATCTCCTTGTGTGTCTAGGTTAAAACATGACACAGAACTTTAAATTAATTTGCTTTGGCTACTAAATTAAATCTTACAAGGAAGTCATTGTCAAACTGAGGTGAAGTTCTGAGGATCAACACTGATCTTTCCAAAGACCGTTTTTCTCAGGCATTAAATGAACCCAGATGACCTGTCTCAGTTTGATGACCAAGGCGAGGAAAATAAAATTAGGGTTGGTATCAAAGAAGTGTAAAACAAGTACGAGTCCTGAGCACATGGTCTAAGCCCAGCTGGAGGGAAAAAAGCTGAGACTGGGAAACATCAGAAAGCACCAGGAAACGACAAACAAGTCTTACACGAAGAAAGTGAGAAGTCAAAACAAGAACAACGAAGGGCACAGAAGGGGATGTAGGAAACCACAACCAACAACCAAAGGGACGGGAAACCGAACCTGATGCTCAGGAACCAGAAACTGATGCTCGGCTGACGGTTCCCATCCAGCCCTAACTGAGGAAGAACTTCAATACCCAACCCCCTCCCCCCGCACCCCCCCCCCGTAGAGCCTAACGATGCTGATAGTTATAAATGATCAAGTGTTTGCATGCGAAGCACTTGACCTGCTTCGATACACTTAAGCCTCCTAAGAGCTCTCCACAGAATGCATTAATTCCCTGTTTTACACAGGAAAACTCCAAGGCTCCAAAAACTTAAGTAATTTCCTTAAAGCCATCACGCTCATAAAAGTCACGGCTCATATTCAGAGTGTGCATTTCTCTGCAATGTGCTGTTCCTGCTAAAGTTTACACATAAAGGTATGCGTGCAGTGCTCACCCAAGCATGGTATTGTGTGGTGTGGCCTCCCCTAACCACGCTGCCTAGTGTGGCAGTTGACCACCTGATTGAGATTAGTGTCTATGTGGAAAAAAAAAAAAAAAAAAATATATATATATATATATATATATATATATATATATACATATATACACACACATATATATTCTCTACATATTGAGTTAAATCAATTACAGCTTAAAGACTAATTTCATGTATTTAATTTCTCGATTTGACTACTAAAACTATATGCAAACCTATATATGGTTTCCATTATACTTCTGTTAGTCAGCATGATTCTAGAGCCTAAGCTCGGCACTTCCTGACAACTCATTCTAGCAGAAAGTACAGAATCTCCAAAAAGTTTAGCGATGAAAAACAAAAATACTCAGAGCAGAACCAAAGCCAGCCAAATATCCTAGCATTAGTCTTGCTTTCCCTTCCTCCCTTCCACCACCACAGAGGCATCTAAGCGCGGAGCAAGCCCCTCTTTTTCTTCTCCCTAATACACCTAAATGGACCTTTCCCTTCATAAAGATTTCAACAGCCATTATAAAGCAGAGATGAAGTGAATGCAATTGAAGGAACACTACAAGAGACCCAGTTACAAATCTGAGGTTTCAGTTCTGACCTTAGTTAACTGGTGGAAGAAGAGTATGTTAGAAAGGAAACAAATCTCAGGGTCTGAATCAGAGTTAAAATCTCCTAGAACCAACAGGGTAGAGAAATGAGAGGACAAAGGATGTGGTAAACAATGATATATGTCTAATAAAAGGCATCCGATTTAAATATTATAAAAATTGCCCAGGAACATTTTCTTTTTTTTTTTTTTCAAACATAAGCATAATTCTTTTTTAGATGTTCAAAAAATAGGGGTGGGCATGGTATTCATTAATTTAATCAGAATACCAAGGAGTATTTTCAGGTCCAGCCACAAGCTCAGCGGATTAAAGCGCCTGCAAGTAGGTGTGGGGACTGGGGGTTTGATCCCCAGGCCTGCTGTGCCAGGCCCCGCCCCCAGGTTGCACCAAGATGGCAGTTTAGACTGAATGTATTGGCACAAGCCTGCAATCCCAGCTCTTGGGAGGCTGTAAATAGGTGGATCACTATGAGCCCGATTTACTAATAAGACCCAGAATACCTTGTAGATCCTTGCCTAAGATTAAAAAAAAAAAAAAAAAAAAGTATTTTCAGTCTTCTCTCTCACATTTGAGGCTATAGGCCTTACTTCACTGAAATGAAAGCTGAGTTTAAAAAGAACCAGGAAAAATTACTCAGTAGAGAAGGTGTTAGGAGAACAAACTTAACTTAAAATGGTCCTGACTACTACACATAGTACTCTTTCCTGTAGGACCCCAAAAATCTGGAATATCAGTTGATAGTTGTGATATAGTATCTCTAATTTATCCCAATACTGCATGGATATATATTGGTTATTATGCATGATAATCCCTGAAAGATAATCCAGTTTAATAGATTTTGTTAATGCACAAGAAACTGGGATAGATTTTGGTGAAAAAAAATGACATTCAAGCTTGCATTGTTCTGTGGGTCGTTCTCTATGGAAATTATGAAGCACGAATCACAAGGAGTGGATAGGGAAGACGGCTCCTGAGTTCTGCTTACCTGTGACATGCCTAATTAGCACTTTATAGTGTAACTTTGCTTTCTTGAGAATATCATCCTTAAGAAAATGAATGTTGTCTGCTGTGATGGGAATCACTGCCTTCATTCAAGAAAGCTACAGCCTGCTCCGAGAAGAATATGCACCATGACAACCAGCTAGGCCTAACCCAGTCCAGGCCCATGCCTCAGGTCCCTGGCCAGACACCACAGGTGCAAAAGCACCTCCTCAGGTCTTTCCCCATCCAGGTGCCATTCATAGGGACCTAGTCCTACTAGTTTGTCTCCCTGACCTGGGGATAAACAGGGATGAAAAACAGACAGACACAGGCAGTTTGACACCTCAGCAGCCAGTATGTTCTTGCCTCTTATAGGCAAAGGAAACCCAATCCTTTGGCTCACCCTGCTCTTATTTACTCAACCATGGATATAAGCAATTAAAACAACACATGATTCATCTACCTTCTTAGATCCACTAGTAGACTTTTAAGAAAACTTTATCTCAGGGGGACCAACTTTTCCCTGCATCACATCATCTCCCTGTGTTCTGCATTTCACAGGTCAGTTAGGCCTCAATTTTTCTCTAGCCTCTCACAGTTTGCGTCAAAGGTTTCCATCCCCAGGCTGAAAGAAGACTTTAGAACAGTCAGCAGATAAGAGAATCCTGGGATTGGGGTGGGGGAGGGAATATATGCCTCCAAGAGATCAGAACATTTGAGTTTCGGGGGGCCATAGCTTCACTGTATTCACAAAAGAAACAACTTTAAATATGAATCTTTGGAAGTGGTTTGTGTCATAGCAACAAAAGCACAGGACTAAAGAGAAAGACGTAACTAGTGCTGACAGATACCACCTCAACAGACGCCAGCCAGACTTCACTATGTTAGAACTAAACTAAGTAGTTGTTTAATTCCCTAATAATTTTGACATTCTAGGATTCTATGTTAGAGAGATTTGATTTCTACCCCAATTTGAAGTGATTAGAACAATGTTATTTAAAATCATATGTATCTTTCCTACAGACAAAAGAATGAGATTTGGGGACACCAAAGAATCCATATTAACCATTGCTTTATCTCCTCACGCCTGTCCCTAACACTTTAAGGACAAAGGTCTGCAGATATGATTTCATATCATATGGAAGAATAGCTTCAAATATTCACCTGGAAAGGAATACAGTAAAACTTCATTTATTTACTAATTTTACCATGGGTCATCTTTACCACAGGATCTGGTAATGAATTCCACTTGGACACATAGCCAGTCTCAAAGCAGAAGCAAAGAGGAGATCCAGAATACGGATTTCACATTTATCACACTTCCTTCATAGCTTGCTCAGAAGACCACATGTGTGAGAGCTTGGGCCCTGCACCTGAGTGTGCATAAGTTTGACAAAGCGTTCTGTAGGCAGAAGAGTAACTGCTCACTCTAAGCTCATCAAAACCACTAGTGTCACTGCAGTTGGAGAGTCTCTTGGTCCAACAACAGGAAAGACCTATCAGAAAACATTAGTCGCAGGAGACGTTTATTCAGAAGCGATTTTCAAAACTTATACTCAACAGATTACAGAGCCTGACACTATGTCCTCAAAATTTTATTCTAAAATTATCACACATTATTCATTCATCTGTTGAACACACATGTTAGCGTTGTTTGTCAAGCAAAAGATCTGGAGTTGATGAAAAGGTGGCAGTAAAAGTTAAATGACATTTATATTCCCTACATAGCTCTCTGTCTGAAGAACAGTCTCCGTAAAACTTCCTTAAGGACTGGCAAGATATCTCAGTGGACTGAGTGCCTGCTTTGGCAAGCACAGGGACCAGGGTTCAATCCCTGGTCGCACATGCTGGCTGTGCTGAGCTGGCAACCGAGTCGAGGTGTGGTGGTACATGCCTGTAATCCCAGCACTGGGGAAGCTGAAAACAGGAGGCTTTCTAGGCATCTAAGCTGTGTTGTGAAACCCTGTATAAATACATAAATGTTTTAAAAAGAAACTTTCTTTTATGTATATAGTGTAAGAAAATTATATGTCAGAAGAATAATGTGACTTGCAACTTGTATAACCTTATTTTCCATATTAATACAGTTTAAGACTTAGAATGAATCATATGCATATGTAGTCCAACCACACATCTGGCCCTCTCTTCAATATCCCTACAAAGTGGCTGTGCACATATTCTTGAAATAGTGTAATAAAGAGTTCACTTTCTCTAACCTATTGAGACAAGCTGTGTTTCCTACTAGATCCTTATTTTATTCCATGTATAAGTGAAATTTATCCTACAGGGGAAAAGCAATAGTGTGCATAGAGTTGGAAAAACTTTTCTTTTAATGAGTTTAGGATAAGCTGTACAGGGTGTACGAGGTCTCACTATGTAGATCAGACTCGTAGTGATTCTCCTGATTTCAGCCTCCTAAGCACTGGGATTGCAGGTATACGCCACCATGCCATCTCAGTAAATATCTCAGCATGCCCCAAGACGGAGCTGGCATGGCTGGCACTCTGGGAATCAAAAGCTGGCCACTGCACTCTACCTAAGCAGGTGCTTTAGTTTGCTTAACTATCTAGCCAGCCCTGGAAAAACATTTATTAGGAGTAATGACCCACTCAATTATAGAGTCTGAGAGGGCCTGTCACAGACTGTGTGAAACACAGAAAACCAGGAAAGCCAATGGTGTAATTCAGTCTCAATGCAAGGGCCTCAAAACAAGGAGGGCTAAGGTATGATTCTTGGTTTAGGGACAAAGACCCCACTACTACTCAGAGGACTTAGAGGGTAAGGTAGACATGGTGAAGTTGTAAGCACCGGAGATTAAAACCCAAGAGCCTACAGTTGTGCTACCCAAAGATGAGAAGAGATAGATGTTCCAGCTCAGGAAGAGAAGGAAAATTCACCCATCCTCCATCCTATGGGTTCATGTGGACCTGCACTAAATAATGCCCATCCTTAATGGGCAGAGTTTCTTTACTGAGTCTACTGATTCAAATACTGATGTCTTCTGAAAACACTCTCAGAAATATACCTAGAAATAATGTCTTATCAACATTCTGGATTGCCCTGATGCCATTCAAGTTGGCACATACAATAAACTAGCACACCATGGAAATCATATCAGAGGTATTTTTAGGCTCAAATATACGAGGACAGTAGTCATTTTTTCCTGACTATTAAAATCCCCCTTTGGGGCCTCAACCCTTCTTCATATGAAATAGAATAAAACAGTCACTAAGGTCCCTCTTTTGAGTGGATTCCATGTGATCCGTGTCCCTCTAAACCCACTGACTGACTTGCAGCAAGCTAGCTAACCTCAACAACCACATAAAAGGGTGCAAAGTTCATTACGCTCATTACAGTTCGGGTGTGAAGGGCGCTGTGGAGTGCACATCAGACAGCGCAGTGCCTGATCCACGGCACAGGCTTTGGAAGCGATCTTCACTCTTCTACACTGTGTTAGCATCTGCAGCGCAGCTGCCGTGACAGCGAAGTGCGCGCCGCTGCGGAGTCTTCTCTGGAGTTGCTAAATTTACGTGAAGTCTCACTCATCTCCATTTGTTTAACTTTTGGTTGCAATTCCATGCTTTTGCGTCTTCATTCTCTGATTTAATAGCTTAGCAACACACCTATTTCTAGCTTTTGTCTTCACCCTACTTTTATTTTAAAAAAAAAAAAAAAAAAAAAAAAAAAGATCTGAGTAGGGCTACCAAATCCATACCCAAATAAATCATGAGGGTATATCTGAGATAAATATCTTACTCCCAGTTGACAGAATCAGTGAAAATTCCAAATTAAGCTAACCCTCTCTCCACCTTTGTTTAAAAAACTAATCAAGAAAGGACATATTTCAGGTTTTATGCTTCCTTATCTAAATTATGTACAGATGCTCGTGGAAATGTGTTCTTAATAGCTACATTAACTATGATAAGTTCATTCACTTCATTGTCATTCATGTTTAATTAGCCTAAATGCCCAACCGGGAGTAGTAAGAATGTGTACAAGACAGGGAGAGTGAGGGATGCGGCTGGTGAGCCCCTGTCCAGACACTGCAGTACGTGCGGTAGCAGGAACTGAAGGCAGATGGAGGGCGAAAGACTAAGAGGAGCTGCAGGAGTTTCAGGAGAAACTCAGAGCACTGTCTTGAGGCCAGAGTCACTGGACATAGAAACTCTCTTTTCAAAATGAAAGCATTTGTGAAATGATGAAAAACATCTTTTCGAAAAAGCATACCACTACTCTAGGAATCCAAGTAGAGGCAGCATTTTGAAAGGAATCCACCAAATAGTTCATAATTTTCACCTGTTAAAAATTTTTATAAGGTCAGAATTATATTGATACAGTGTTTGAATACAGTTTTTCTGACAGTTTTGCATCCAAGTACTCCGTCCTTGTCTCCACTTATGAGAGGCCAACTTCCTCAAAGGGCAGTGCATTCCATGGGTCAGACACTTCCTCCTTTTATTCGATTATACCTTCTTCCTATGTCTAAACCCTTCCAAACTCCGTCAACCTCTCTAATGGACCTGTGCTCTCTGGAGTGATCTATCACAAAGCTCAGCCAGTGGCACAAAGCAAGGACTTTGTAGGTAATGGAGACAATGTATTTTTCCATTGTATAGAATACACATTCCTATTATGAGGGGAAAAAACCTACTGGAAACCAGAGAAAGATAAATTTCCTTTTATGAAAGTCAACTCTGAAGCTCACACAGTTGCTGTGAGTATGTATCTCAAGGCTGAAGAAGAAAACACATATATTTTTAAATGCACATGAGAAATAAGTTTTAGAAACAAATAATGAGGGGGCCCAGCGGGATGGCGGGATGGCTCAGTGGTCTAAAGCACCTGCTTGGGAGAGCTTGGGCAGCTTCAGGGACTGCGGTTCGATCCCCGGCAACACATGCTGTGCCAGCCTTGCACTCAGGGCAGGCTGACCCAGCCATAAAAATGAGTGAATAAACAAAGTTTGTGAAAAAAGAAAAAAATAAAATAAAATAATTCTTTTTTTTTTTTTTTTTTT
>PVJA010007835.1:0-66824 GCA_004027025.1 Myocastor coypus
TGCAATTGCAAAACCTTTGATTGTATATGTATCTGCTTCTTCTTAGTCCAAAGGGAAGTATATTCTTTCCTGTTTTTTTTCTTTCTTTCTTTCTTTTTTCTATGCAACATTAATAAGGAGGTGGGTCATGCCCACACACTGCACTCTATAGAATGATTGTGAGGACAATATGCAATATGTCAACTTTCAAAGAAAAAAAAGGGGGAAAAGAAAAAAAAAAAAAAAAGTAATGTGGATCTAGAAAGGTTAATGTTTAGTTGTTTGATCAATCTTATATACCTATATTCAATCTTATATACCTATATGTATTAATCTAAACTGATCCGATGATGAAAATATGTAATATAACCATTGTTAAATTTAAACAATAAAAGAATTGGGAAAAAAATAAAAAATAAAAAATAAAAATAAAAAAAATAAAAAAATAAAAATAAAAAAAAAAAAGAACATAGTGGGGCCCAGCAGGATGGTTCAGTGGTCTAAAGCACTTGCTTAGGAAAGCTTAGGCGGCTGCAGGGACCGCGGTTCCATCCCCGGAACCACATGCTGCACCAGCCCTGCCCTCAGGGCAGGCTGAGCCGGCCATAAAAATAAATAAAACAAAGTTCTGAAACAAGAAAAAAATAAAAATAAAATTAAAAAGAAATAAAAGAACATAGCTACTTTCTATGGCTGAGTCAGGTTCCACTGTATAGCTATCACACAGTTCTAATCCGGTCTACCTGCCTGCACTTTCACGCGGCTTTCACTTCATGGCCAATGAGCACTGAGTAGTGAAATGAGATCAGAAGATGCTTTGTCACTGGCTCGGAAGGCAGAAGAAGTTAGGCACCAAGGGATGCAGGCAGGAGCCAGACCCGGCGAGGCAGTCGGTTCTCCTAGAGAGGCTCCAGGAGGAAGAAATCCTGCAGGGGTGGGTACCGGGATCCTGGCCCAAAGAGACCCTGCTGAGGTTCCCCACCTCTAGAAGTGTGAAACAAAGCACAGGTGTTTAAATCCACTCATTCACAGTAAGTTGTTGCGGTAACTCTAGGAAAACAACACAGACTCTTTATTCTCTTTGCTCCTAAAACCTATGAAGAGATTACACAGTCGGCCCACCATTTTCCTGGGATCCCCAGCTGCAGCTGCAGGCAACCACGGGTCCAACAATGATGTTTATGGTTTTTAGGTCATGAGCAGTTCTGATTTTCCTGGAACTCAAGTGATCCCAGGCCTAAGAGGAAACTGCTGAGCGCTGCTGAAAGTCCATATAAGCTCCTTACCTTGGTTGCTTAGTCTTAAGGGTGACTGGGATCATTGTCAATTCAAGGCTAATCACACAGGCCCTGTGGCTGAGACACAGGCATCCGCTAAGTGGCCGGTGTCCCTCTGTGTGGAGCTAGCAAGGGATTTGCTCCAAGATTTATAATAACAAAGGCGACAGAAGGAAGCTCAAGCTTTGCTCTGTTTTTAATTAACCTGTTGGACAGACATCTGGAGGCCCGAATGGAGGAACAGTCTGCTTCTAACAAAATAGCTTTGCAGTGCCCAGCTATACAAGAAACAGCATGAGCGAAGCTGGCACTGAGTAGCTGGAAAGAGAGGCCCCAGGCTTCTCCCTGGTCCCTAGGCCATGACTGTGCCATGACCCCCCGGAGAGTCCTTGTTCTCCTCATGGGCAAGAGGAACAGACAAAGATTTTCCCTCTCCGCCCACTTATGTTTCTAACGGATCTGCTCACATGTTATACTTTCATTTTGAGTGTTTACAACCGAATTAAGGAACCCCCCTCTTTTTAGTACTAAACTGAGTGAACGTGCCTCAGGAGTTACTTCTGGGAACTGTAGGGCCTTTTGGCTCCACAGGCTTTTTCTCTACTATCTGGAAAGGTAGGTCACAGTTTTGCTTGGCCGTAGAGCGGTTGGGACAGTGACCACTGTAGTGATGCTCTTTTGAGCAGAAAGCACATTGGCTGGCTCCGTCCTCTGAGTTCTAACAACCCCTCTGTATGGGAGCGACATTCCCTGGATTTTGACTGACCTTGAGGGGCGAGGGCTAAGAAACACCCTGGCTGACCCCTTAGCCTTCATATTCTTCATTTCATAGGTTTGCTTTTTTCTTTTCTTGAGGAGGGGAGGTCAATCAGACTATTTATTGATTTATTTCTTTTCGAGATAGGGTTATTTGTTCAAGTCATTTTTAAATGTGGTGTTACTCTTTTTCCCTACCCCTACTTGTGACCATTTCTGCCAGTACTGCGAATGTTTTCGTTGAATGCATCCCCTGGCTGTTGCTGTATCCGGCCATCTCTGTGAGATTCCGGGTAGGCTTCGGATTCCTCCAAATTGCCATCGTCCTGGCTCGTTTTATGAGCTTCCTCCAGTCGGGAGCCTCCTAGGCCACAGTCATGGCCTAGGGACCAAGGTGTCATACGCCTTCATTTTTATAGTACAGTGGTCACTCACTTATCTCAGAAGTTACCTTCAGACACCCAAGGAAGATACTACTGCAGCTTCAACGGTGAAGGTGATCACTTAGCTGTGTGGGGCTGATGACGACAAGGTGAATGAACGGAACTGTACGCTACCACAAAGTCATGTTTACACAGAGAGGTCTTCTAAATATATCTTTAGGTGTGGTGATGGTTTTGACCCCCGAGTAAGAGACAAATGTATCCCTTAGAAGGGGACTAAGAGCGAAAGCTCAACGAGCCCCTCTTGGGACGCTACCCAGCCAGTTACTGGAGGTTTCAGTCCTTATTCGGTTGGCTCCAAGGCACACTGGCGTATGGCAGAGAGCAGGAGTCCGTGGCGGAGGAATAGCAACAATGGCAGCTAGGCAACAACGGTAA
Source organism: Myocastor coypus (assembly GCA_004027025.1). Taxonomy (NCBI): domain Eukaryota; kingdom Metazoa; phylum Chordata; class Mammalia; order Rodentia; family Myocastoridae; genus Myocastor; species Myocastor coypus. Next base: position 2,834 of record PVJA010007835.1, read on the forward strand.
CCCATATGTTTGTTTTCTGGACTTCAGTGTTTGAACACTGCAAGGTCTGCTATGTCAGTCTTGAAATTACCACAGCGTGGTCTTTATCCTAACTTTTTTTTTTTTTGTATCAGGGATGGAACTCAGGACCTTGTGCTTGACGAGCTGGCACATATACCGCTGAGCCATAACCCCAGCCTCCTCCTATTTTTGACTTCCTGCAGATAGTGGGAGTCGGTGCTGCATACCATCGGCCTTATAGCGAGCTGCTGCTCTGAGACTCCAGGTTGTCTGTCAGAGCTGGCGCTCCTGAGGAATGCTAACAGACCCCACCCCCCATGGAATGCTAACAGACCCACTGGTCCACAGTTTTACACGGTAAATGTTCTACCCCACACAGAGACATTCCTTTCGTGGGAACAGAAACATTCCTCAAGCCAGGAGGATTCCACCGCGCTGAAACCAGGCCATGAAGATCAGCCGGCCCCAGCCTACCCGCTGACCCCCCAGAGCTGGCCTCCCGCCTTTGTGGGGGAGCCTGCTCACTTGCTTAGTCAGAGGGCGGCCCTCCTGCTGCTCCCCCTGGAATCCTTTCCTTGTTTTTTCTTTTGTTTCTTTCCTTTCTTAACCTCTGGCCTGACTTTTGTCTTACATTGTAATTAAAGCTTCTGCATGCACGTAAAGGAAGGAAAAAAAAAAAAAAGGAAAAACCCTACATCTGTCTTGCTCCATTCTAGACTTTTGACTTTTTCTCTTCTTTTTTCCCCTAGCAAATACAGTAAGCAACTACTTACATATCTTTCACATCACACTGAATAATACGTGCAGACCAGCGTGGTCTTGGGCAGCTTTCTCTTGCAGTTAGGAAATAACCTAAGAAAAACAAATTTAATGGGCCCAACAGGATGGCTCAGTGGTCTAAAGCGCCTGCTTAGGAAAGCTTGGGCGGCTGCAAGGGACACGGTTTGATCCCCGGCACCACATGCTGCACCAGCCCTGCCCTCAGGGCAGGCTGAGCCGGCCATAAAAATAAATAAATAAACAAACAAAAATTCTGAAACAAGAAAAAAAAAATTAAATTAAATTAAAAAAAAAGAAAAACAAATTTAACAAGTAAGATTTTTTTTCAATCAGCTGGGTTTGTTCCCAGGTTTGTGGGGAGGCAGAACACCACAGTGGGGCAGGGGTGGGGGCCGAGCTGCTCACACCACAGCAGCTGGAAAGAGAAAGAAAGCGAGAGGAGGTGAGAGAGCCCCAGCACACCCTTCCAGCACACACGCGCCCGCCCTCCCGGGACGCTTCCTGCCCGGGAGGCTGCCCCCCTTAGCATCCCCTTAATATGGGAGCCTGCGCAGAGCACTCCAGATCCAAATTATAACCAGGAGGAGATGGCAGGAGCGCAGGGTCTGCACCCAGGGCCTGTGAAGCCACAGTGGCCTTGCACACTGGCAGATTTCGGGGTCTTTGGGGCGCCCTGGAGTCGGTTCTCCACAGAGGCCAGGGACGACGTATTTGATTCGCCATCACCGTTGAGCATGCATTGCACACCTGATGGGTCTCAAGGCGTAGAAACCTGTAATACATCTTAGAAGGAGGACCCTATTGAACCTGACCTACAGGTGGGAAAACCAAGGCGTGGAGGACTTGGCTACAGGTAACCCACGTGATAACACACAGTGGTGACAGCATGACAGCGCTCAGTGGAGGCCCCCAGGCACCGGCAGCCTCACTGGCACAGATAAAGAAAGTAAAACTTCATGTGCATGGCATTTGGGGGGACTCCTAAACCCGTATAACCAAAGCCCAATCTTTCCACTCCCCTAGGTTTATCGGGTACCATTTACAAGTATTGAGGTAAAATATATATTACGTGAAACTTTCAGTGCTAACCTATTGATTGTTGTCTAACTCAGGAACATTAAGCGCCTCTGTTCGGGGCTGCACACCTATCACTGCTAGCTAGTGCTGAAATAAACACCCATGATCACTCCTGACCCCTCCCGCCACCTCCCCTCCTGTCCCGGGAACCACCCATCTACTACAGCGCTGCCTGCGTGGAGCATGTCGGGGAAGTGGAGTCACATGACAGGGCCCCTGTGTATCTGCTTTGGCTTAGCGTGCTTTCAATTTCCTCCGTGTCAGAGCAGGCGTCAGTGTGTGACTCTGTGGGAATACTGTTCCTGTGTGTGCGCACTGCATTTTGCATGACCATTCGTCTGTTGGTAAAGGATTAGGATTCTTTCACCATTTAAGTACCGGGAATAAATGACGTTATGGATACAGTGTAAAAACTGATGTCCAGCGGAGGACCTCCAAATGATACAGGAAAAACTGACCTCCCAACCTGACCTGGGGTAAGTTCATGATCTCTAAAACCGAAGAATGAATTTTGGAACGAACGGAAGTATGGAGCAGAACGTATTTATTGAGGGGAAGTAAGCTCTTAGCTGAGAGAAGGAGAGGAGGGGGGCCCCGCGTGGGTGAACCCTAGGAAGCTGTCTCTTCCAGGGACTTCTAGAGTACAAAAACCACGAGGTGAGGCAGGTCTAAGGTGCATGGAAACTCACTTAGGTGGGCAAGAGGTGGGACAAAACTATGGTCAACCAATGAGGTTACAAGCACTGTTGCTCAGGGAAAATTGATTAAAGCCAATACCGAAGGGGAAAGCGAGCCACGTAGCAGGCGGCATGAATACGGAACAGGGTCTCTTCCTGTTGGGGGTTGGCTTCGGGACTCGTTTAGGCTCTTTTAAGATGATTGATAATCTGTTTAGAATATTAATCCCCGATGCGCATTTCTAGGGAAGTACGTAGCTACATTATTTTCTCTTTGGTCTTGAGGTCTGGCCCACGGCAAGAGTCTCTCTCTTACCAAGCTGTAAAGTCACCTTGTCTTCCACATCGTCTCTTCGAAGGCCTGGCCCTGTCTGACTGCCTATAATATTTCTTTTTAAAAAAAAATAATTTTATTTATTTATTTTCTTGTTTCAGAACTTCTGTTTGTTTATTTATTTATTTTTATGGCTGGCTCAGCCATAAAAATATGGCGTAGCATGTGGTGCCGGGGATCGAACCGTGGTCCCTGTAGCCACCTAAGCTTTCTTAAGCAGGTGCTTTAGACCACTGAGCCATCCTGCCGGGCCCTGCCTATAATATTTCTATCTAATTCACTGCCTACATTATGAACATCGACATGCAGCTCTCAATGCCTCTGTTTTCATTTCTTTTGAGACAAATACCTAAAAGTAAAATCACTAGAACACACGATAATTTGATGTGTAACTTTTTAAAGAATCATCAGTGATTTTTTTCATAGCAGCTGAACCATTATTTTTTACCATTTTCAACTTATTTCCAATATGTAATGCTTCCTGTTTTCTCTAACTAAAGATACCATAATGTCATTTCAACATTTTTGTTGACAACTCTGGATGTTCTCATTAACGAAGGTCAACTGGGAGCACAACTTTGTCAGTTCCTTTACTTGATGATAAAGGCATACTGATGACATTGATGATAAATGAACGTGGCCACTGTCACAAAGAACACGAAGAGAAAGGCCGTGCTGAAGACACTTTCTGTATGGAGCTCGTTTAATCCTGCAGAGAATTCTAAGAAGTAGGGTGGCGTATTTATTGTTACTCTCTCAAGTGTCCCGTAAATAGACGCATGAACAGGTCATGCAACGTGAAATTAGTTCTTTGGCTCTTTGAAGGCATTTTTTCTCAGCTTTTGGCTCTTGAGCCAACAGTATCAACATCAACGGAAAATCTGTTGGTGAAAGCAGTCCTTCAACCCATCTCAGACCTGCCGAATCATAAATACTTAGGACAGCTCCCAGACACCTGTTTTTTTTGGTGTTTGTTTGATTTATTTTATTTTATTTCTGTAGTACCTGGAATTAAACTCAGGACCTTGCACTTGCCAGGCAAGCCCTTATGCCATTGAGCTATATCCTTGGCCCTGTTTAATTTTTTTTTTCTTGTTTCAGAACATTTGTTTGTTTATTCACTCATTTTTATGATGGGCTCAGCCCACCCCAAGGGCAGGGCTGGTGCAGCATATGGTGCCGGGGATCGAACTGAGGTCCCTGAAGCCGCCCAAGTTTTCCCAAGCAGGCACTTTAGACCACTGAGCCATCCCGCCATGTCCCTTTTTTGTCTTTTTGAGACAGGGTCTTACTATGCAGTTCAGGCTGGCCTTGAGTTCACTTTTGCAACCCGGGCTGGTGTCAAACTCACACTGATCCTCCTGCCCCAGCCTCCCAAGTGCTGGGATTACAGGTGTGCGCCACCATGCCCAGCTTTGACTTTTGATACAGGGTCTCACTGTGTGGCCCTGGCTGGCCTCCTCATTGTGACCCTTCTGCCTCAGTCTAGGGTTACTAATGTAAACCACCACCCTACACTCAGACATCTGATTTAATAAGATCCCCAGAAGGGTCACAGCACAGCTAAACTTTTCCTTAAGAGATCATCTTAAGAAGTAAAAGTTGCCAGATAAAATAAATATACAATATATCCAATAACACTTCAATTCAGATAAGGGTTTTTTTTTGTTTGTTTGTTGCTGTTGTTGTTTTTTGTATTGAAAGGTTTCCAGGGGCTGGCAAGATGGCTCAGCAGTCTAAAGAGCCTTCTTAAGCAAGCTTAGGCAATCACAGGGATAGCGGTTCGATTTTCAACACCACATGCTGTTCCAGCCCCACCCCCAGGGAAGGCTGAGCCGGCCATAGCATAAACAAACAAACAAATAAGTAAATAAAGATTTTTAAAAAATTCTAGAGGCAGTACCTTACCATAGGGCAAAAGAGTCATTTTAAATAAAAGAAAGAGAAAGAAAGAAAGAAAGAAAGAATTTTATTTTGTTTTCTATAACTTAGGCTGACCTTGAACTCACAACAATCCTCCTGCGGGTCAGCCTTCCTAGTGGTGGACTTACAGGTATGTACCACCATGCCTGTTGAAATAATTCTTCAAAGTATAATTGCTTCTTGCTTCTTTTTTTGTTTGTTGCTTTTTGTTTTTGTATTATGGCTGGCTCAGCCTGCCCTAGGGTGCAGCTGATGCAGGATGTGGTGCCGGGGATCAAACTACAGTCCCTGAGGTTGCCTAAGCTTTCCTAAACAAGTGCTTTAAACCACTGAACCATCTCGCCGGCCCCTACAATTGCTTCTTGAACATTGCATTCTGTATTTGTATATACTAATGTGCTCAGTCCAATGTGTAGAATTTCACTGGAAGGATTTGGCATCAATGTTAGAGCTTTTGTCCCTTACACATGAATGAAGCAAGGTACCAAGAGTTGACAACTTTGTGTGTACTGAGGAGTCTCTAAACAGATGCTATAAACTGTGGAAAATCTGTCTTTTGCAAAATCCCTGACTCAGAGGAGTGTGGAGCTGTCCAGAATGAGGACTGCATGCCTGTGAAGCTCCAGGTTTACCACTCTGCAGAGGACAGAGAGAAGCCCCAGCGTCCGCAGGAACCACGGCTGTGCATGGGGTCCTTGGCAGAGGGGTCTAGCAAGGACACTGGAGTGGCTTCATGGGCCACAAAGACCAGATTCTTGGTGCAAGTGCCCTGTCTGGCCAGAGATCCCTGGGTCCGCTAAGGATAAGAAGGGAATTTGCAGGGCTGTAAGAGCTCAAGGTGGGCGAAGACACAGAGACCTTCCCCAAAGCTTGCTTCAGGACAGGATGGAGAACGTCAAGGAATAAGAACGGAGCAGCTTCCTCCATCCTGGACACCTGGGGGTCTGAACTGTGAATTCAGCTGTAAGGGAAATGGCATCAGTGACAATTCCTGCCCTTCTGTGTAGGAAGCCAGCAACAGCCTTCCTCTTAGCCGGGGGCTGCCGCCGCAGGCCCCAGGCCAGTAGGACAGCTTCTGTATGTTCAGTGTGACTTCGCAGGTTTTAATGAACTCCTGACAGTCTGCATCTGTTTTTTCCATTTGTTCTCTTGCTCTGGCTTCTGTCTGAATTTATTTTTAATTAGGGGTAAAGGAAAATTTTCCTATGGGTGTGGGTTGGAAACAAAACTGTTCCAATATCCTATTGTACTCCTGGATTTACACTTGTGCTTTAAACAACTGATTTGGAAGAGGTGCTGTCCTCATTTGTGTGTCTGTTTCCCTTCTTATCACAACCAAACAACTGGATACGCACATACCCCAGCAATTCCATTTATTATTATTATTAGTAGTAGTTTCTATTTCTTTACTTATTTGTTACTGGTCTCACTACGCAGGCAGTTCAGAATCATAGTGATCCTCCCATCTCAACCTTGCCAGCCCTGGGATTACAGGTATGTACCACCATGCCCAGTTTTGTCAGCCGGCTGAGTGCGCCAGGGCGGCGCCCCTCAGGTCCGCGTGTTGAAGGTTTCACTCCCAACCTGGTTCTGTTGGGAGGCGCTGGGAGCCTGAAGAAGTGGGGGCCCACCAGGAGATCTTGTCACCTAGGACACCCTTGGATGGAGCTACGAGACTCCAACTCTTCTCTTTCCACGTGCTTCCTGGCAATCAAGAGGTAGCGGATTGTTCTTCTACATAGTGCCGCCATGATACCCCACCTGACGTAGGTCCAAAGATATCAGGCCAACTGATCATAGGTTGGAGACTCTGAAACAGCGAACCAAAATAAACCTCCCCTCTTTTAAAGTTGATCTTCTCGGGTATTGTGTTATAGTAACAGAACGCTGATTCACATAGATTCTTCTTTGCAAAGCATCAAGCCCAGTGCCTTGCTGGGTAGGTACTCTACCACTGAGTCGTAGCCCCATGGCAGGGTTCACGGCTTCAGTGTTACTCTTACATATCTAGTGGCCCTTCGTTTCTCCTTTGGCTTGTCCTACAACCTGGCACTTTATTCTTTCTTTCTCATCTATGTTCTCAAGTTCAATTTTGTCAAAATTTCCTTCTCTCTCACACTGTAGTTAAAGGGTAGCTGTCTTAATGTTTGGATAATTCAAATGATTGTTCCAGAAATTGCTGGTCCCTGTATCTTTTAGAGATAAAATTTCTCCATCTAAAATAAATAAATAAATAAATAAATAGAAGAAAGAAAATGGCTTTGAATAACACTTTCTAACTTGTGAAGGTCAGACAGAAGCACTTAAGGAAAAGAGTTTGTTTATTTATTTATTTACTTAACGTATTTGGTTGTTGTAGGGTCTCATCGCACAGCTTGGGCATGTGGGGATCCTGCTGCTTTTCGCTTTCCCAGCCCTGGGACTACAGGCCTGTCCCACTACACCTGCCCAGACTCTGGCCAGCTCAGCCTACCCTGGGGGTGTGACTGGCACAGCATGTGGTGTTGGGGATCCAACCCCACCATCCCTGTGCATCCCTAGGCTTGCCTAAGTAGGAGATTTAGTCTGCTGAGCTATCTCGCCACCCCAAGAAAAAGAGTTTAATTACTGAAAAAAAAAATTGAATGCTATGTTCCCTTCCAATTCCTGTAATGAAATGAAAGCTTCCAGGCACTGTCATTGAAAGACAGGGTCTCTGGGAGGGAGGTAGTTAGCTCTCGAGGGTGTGGCCGTTATCAGTGGGATTAGTGCCTTTCTAAAGGGAACCTCAGAGCTCCTCTCACTGTGCAGAGTTGAAACTAGAAGACAGCCATCTGTATCCTCAGAGAATCCTGTGTTACCTGATGAAGCTAGCACCGCAGTGTTGGACTTCCAGCCTCCACAACTGTGAGAAACAAGCTCCTAGTTTTTTTGTAAGCCACCCGAGCTATGGTAATTTACCATAGCTGCCTCTATTAGTGTGTGTTTCATTGTTGTAATGAGATGCCAGATGAGGGTTAACATTACTATGAAGATAAACTTACTGGGTGCACGGTTTAGATGCTCTGGGGCACGATGCTGCCATGGGCACGGCTCTGCCAAGGATCTGTGCAGTCACAGTGAAAAGCATGTGAGTAAGAAAGCCAATCTGGAAGCAGAAGGCCCCTTGCCACTGAGCACGGACTTCCCAGTAATGAGGGAAAGATTCTGAAGCTCCTTCCAATGCCACCGCTCTGCAGCCACATTTCAAACACACGCACCTCTGAGAACAAACAAAACTCATGTACTAGCATTTGCCAGATAGGCTAAGCCAGCACAAGCACCAAGCGCGGAGTGAACCACCACCAGAAAGGCAAGCTCTCGAGCAAGGACCATCCTTAGGCTTTCTTCCTCCTCTCTATTGTGCCTGCATCTGCCCTGCTGCAGTTCCGCAATGAGCAGTCAGGGCTGCTTCCCTGACGCCCGGCCCTCTTCCCACAGCACGCAGCTGCCTGGCCCCTGGCCCCCTGGCCCCTACGGCTGACAGTGTGACCGGCCAGGACACACCTGCAGAGCCCGGCCTCCAGCTGCAGTGGTGCACAGTGTGTTCTGGCTGGGGGTAACGGCTGGGCAATGTGCCTATCCCTGTTGAACATTAGCTTAGTTATGATTTCCCTAGTTTACAAATGAGAAAGATGCGAGCAGGCAGAGAGGTAGCTCGGTCAAGGTCATATAGCTAATAATTAAACGGTGTTAGTTCCCCAAACCACTTCAAGTCCCTGTGAAGTCCAAGAATTTCTCTTCTAGACTTGTACCCCCTGAAAGCAGATATAAATAGAATTGAGAAGGATTCTTTCCCTCTATCAAGAAACTGAGAAGTGCCAACACTGAGGAATTTTCCTTCTCCTTTCATTACTGTTCAGGGCAAATCATGGACTTCGGCGGGCAGATCAACTGTGACTTGTTAATTATTCCCAGAGTAGGCAATTCTGTTGTTAAGTAGTTGAGCCACACCAGAAGTACCAAGTGGGTAGAAAGAAATTTTGGACAATGTCTTTTTAACCTAAGGGAATAACTGTTTTAAGAAGGACAAGGAGGGGCTGGCCAAAAAGCTCAGTGGATTAAAGTACCTGCAAGCCGACACAGGGGTCGGGGGTTCAATCCCCAGTCTTGCCATGCTGGTCCCGCCCCTGGGGCACACTGAGAAAGTAATTGAGACTGGGTGCTGTGGCGTGAACCTGTAATCCCAGCTCTTGGGAAGCTATAAACAGGCGGATCACTGCGAGTCCAATCTGGTAGTGAGACCTTGAACACCCTCTAGACCCTTCCCTAAGATAGAAAGAAAGAAATGAAGAAGAAAGAAAATAGAAAAAAGAAAGAGGAGGGGACTGGCAGGATGGTTCAGTGGTCTAAAGCGCCTGCTTAGGAAAGCTTAGGTGGCTGCAGGGACCGCGGTTCGATTCCTGGCACCACATGCTGCGCCAGCCCTGCCCTCAGGGTAGGCTGAGCCAGCCATAAAAATAAATAAATAAACAAACAAAAGTTCTGAAACAAGAAAAAAGAATTAAATTAAAAAATTTTTAAAAAGAGAAAGAGGAGAACCAATAAAAACAGTAACACTGACCCTGACCCCGACCCTAACCCTAACGCTAACCCTAAGATAGGGACGGTGCACCCATGAAGGCAAAGGTGCCCCGGAAGGCAAGGTAGCCCTACGGGCCGCTCAGACTCCTCTGACAAGCTTTGTGTCACTGCGCAAGTCATGTAATAAATAACTTGGAAAATGACAACAGTCACCTTGAGGAACTGCTTAGAACCAGGTAAGTTCAGGGCCTGGTACCACGAGTGAGAATTAAAATATTCACGACTACTGGGCTGGGTACAAAGCAAGCAGGCTCATGGTGACTCTGCGTCAGGAGCTGGTCCTTGCTCTCCTGAATCGCCGCGGCGAGGAACCTGGTGTGGAGAGAGCTATCAGCCGCGCCCGGTGTGTGGCTGAATGGCGGCCCTGCCGGGAACTAGAAGCCAGGCCTCTGTAGCCGCCACACGGGGTGCTTTTTACATATGAGACGAGGAGGGTCACAGACAGCTAATTGTGCTGGGGTCGGGTTGCCTGCAGATGCACAGAGAGGCTAACATGGAATGAGGGCTCCTTCTCTCTCTGTCACCCATTTTCATTCCCCAGAGATGACAATTAGCGGCCGACGCTAATATTTCTGTCTGTAAGTTAGCCAATTAGCTTCCCGTCCTTCCAGACAAATGAAATTACGGTACAACAGTGACAGTTTATCATGTGTTTGCCGTGTGCCTGTGAATATTTTAAGCGTTTTGCATGGACTATATGTTATTTAATCTTCAGGACAATTCGGCAAAATGGGTAATGCTTTCCTTCTCATTTTTCCAGTGGGACAATGGAGACCCAGAAAGATCAAATTCTGTGCCTAAAGTCAGCCCTCGGCAGGCCCAGAGAAGGAGTTCAACAAGGCGGTTTATTTCCATCTTTCTCTGTGTTGGGGTTTGGATCTTGAACTGCAACCCAGGGTCCTGTGTTGAAGGCGTGGTCCCCAGCCCCTGGGCGCTGTGAGGAGGTGTGTCACAGTAACAAGGCAGAATACATTTTTCTCTCACAGTTTTGTAGATCAGAGGTCCAAAAGCAAGATAGTGACAGGGCCATGCTCTCTGAGTGGCCTCTGTGGAACTCCTTGACTGCCTGCGGCAGCGGCACCCCTGCTCTGTCTCTGTCCTTGCGTGAAGTACCTCCCAGCTTCTGCTGTCACGTGGCTCCCAGAAAGATACTGGCCACACTGGGAGAATGGCCGTCCCTATTGCAGCACGACCTCACCTTTGTACCTATAATAACCCTGCTTCCAAGGCAGGTCACGTTCTGTGATATTTAGATCTAAGAGTTCAAAATAGCTAGTCCTATGTTTTTTCTGGAGAAAAAAAAACATCAATACATGATAACACATATTGCCCTACTCAATTCTCGTGACAGACACTATTAGTATTATCATTTCCAGTCTAGACATAAAGACACTGAGGGCCAGCGAGATAGCTCAGCGGTCTAAAGCGCTTGCCTATGCAAGCTTAGGCAACCACAGGGACCATGGTTCGATACCAGGCGCTGCATGTTGCACCACCTGTACCCCAAGGGCAGACTGAGCTAACCATAATGAAAAAAAGAAAGTAAAATAAAGTAAGACACTGAGGCTCAGAGTCCACCAGAATTTCTCAGAGTGACCAAATCAGCTTAAGGTCTACTGCTGTTTCGCTGTGAAAATTTGGAGATGAAGCAGGCAGGCTCTCAGAAAACCAGTGAATGTATTACCCATTTTGTTTATTTGAGGCATTTTTGAACATTTCAGAAATGACTGAGTAGGGGGCCCGGCAGGATGGCTCAGTGGTCTAAAGCGCCTGCTTAGGAAAGAGTTGGTTGAGGCCAATTTTCTTTGTAGGATTTGAAGCAAAATCAAAGGATGATGATCCTACTGGCTCATCTTCTAATCCTGCTTTCCTCTACCACAGCAACAGGAATCCTAAAATAAGATAACAGAACAGAAGTGTCTTGGAGCTCTATGTACTGACTTGGGTGTGGACATTGCCTCCCTGGTGGATACTCAGCAGTTTCCCCAGCTATGAATGGCCCAGGAATTCTGCTTCCTCTAGATTTAGGAAGGAACTGAACATACGTGATGGAAAAGAGGCACGTTACAAGCCAAGTCAAGTCCAGGTAAGAAAATAGGGTGAAATGTAACATTCCAAGTGACATTTAATGTCAAACTATCATTAGATGCAGACAATTGAGAATAATGAAGATGATCTGATAGAACTAGAGGAAGCCGGGTGTGGTGCGCATGCCTGTAATCCCAGCACTTGGGAGGCTGAGGCAGGAGAATCGATGTGAGTTCTAGACCAGCCTGGGCTACAAAAGTGAGCTCAAAACCAGCCTGAGCTGCATAACGTGACCCTGTCTCAAAAAGATAAAACAAAAAACAAAACAAACAAACAAAAAACCCCAAGAACTAGAGGAACATTTTAAATGAATGTTTTATATTAGTTTCCTTTTCAAATAAAGGCTTTATTAAGATATAAATGACATAAAGTTAATCCATGAAAGTAGACAACTCAACCGAGCGTGGTGGTGCACACCTATAATCCCAGCACGTGACACCGTCTCAAAAAAAAAAAAAAGTAGACAACTCAGAGCAGAATGAAAATTTCATTGTATACTATATGTTTCTTATCTAGTCATTGGTTAATTAACATTTGAGTTTCCACCTTTTGGCAAGTATAAATAATGCTGCACTTTGATAGCGTTCTTCAGAGTACACATTTCAAAGATAATTTGAGCCGGGCGTGGTGGCGCATGCCTGTAATCCCAGCACTTGGGAGGCTGAGGCAGGAGGATTAGTGCGAGTTCGAGACCAGCCTGGGCTACAAAAGTGAACTCCAGGCCAGCCTCAACTGCATAGCGAGGCCCTGTCTCAAAAAGACAAAAAAATAAAAAATAATTTGATAATGCAGTATATCTATTTTTTCATCTCTTCTGTTTTTTTTTTTTTTTTGTGGGACCAGGGTTCGAACTCACGACCTTGCACTTGCCCAGCAGGCACTTGTGCCTCGGAGCTATCTCCCCAGGCCCCGATCTCTTCTGTTCTTAATGTCGCACTTAAGATTCCATTACTTATTTTTTCATAGATTTAATTTTATTTTGAAGTATAAAAATAGCAGAAACAAAGATAGAAAAAACAGTAACAAGTAAGAGTACATATAGTACAAAATTGCAAAATAAGAAAAATTTAACAATGGTTGCATTACATATTTTCATCATTAAATCAGTTGAGATCAACAGACGTAAGTATGTAAAACTGATTAAACAATTAAACATTAACACTTTCAATAAATATTAATTTTTTTTTCTCTTCCAAATGAGTTTTGTATTTAAGTCACTCTTCTAAAAAAAAGTTATAGGGGTTGAGGATGCAGAAAACACAAGGTCCTGAGATTAATTCCTGTTACCACCCAGAATTAATTAATTAACTAATTAATTAATTTCTTCTTTTGAGTCCTCAAACTAGGGAGACTATACAATATTTCCACATGTAGGTCTGGTTTATTTCACTTAGGAGTATACGTTCAAGATACATCCATTTAGCCAGGCATGGTGGCCCATGCCTATAATCCCAGCACTCGGGAGGCTGAGGAAGGAGGATTGATGAGTTCGAGACCAGCCTGGGGTACCACAGTGAGCTCAAGGTCAGCCTGAACTGCATAGTGAGACCCTGTCTCAAAAAGACAAAAACAAAAACAAAAACAAAAAAATCCATTTATATATAAAGTGTTCTAGTTTATCATTCCTTATAGTTGAGTATTATTCCATTTTATGAAAATACCACATCTTTTTCAACCATTCTTCAGATGATAGGCATTTTGGTTGTTTCCAGGCAGGATTTGGCTATCACAAATTGTGCTGCTGTGCACATAGGTGCACAGATATCACTATGATATGATATGATAATGCAATATATCTATTTTTTCATCTCTTCTGTTCTTAGTGTCACACTTAAGATTCCATTAGGTATAAAGATGTACTCCTATGTTTTCTTCTATGCATTCTACAGCTTTAACTCTTACATTTAGGTTTATAATCCATTACGAGATAACTTTCACATATGATGTTAGTTAGGTAGCTTACTTTGTTCTTTTCCACATGGATAGTCAATTTTTCTTTTCTTTTCCAGCAGCTTTTTTTTTTTTTTTTTTTTTTTTTTTTTTTTTTTTTTTTTTTTTTTTTTTTTTTTTTTTTTTTTTTTTTTTTTTTTTTTTTTTTTTTTTTTTTTTTGGTCTTTTTGAGTCAGGGTCTCGATATGCAGTTCAGGCTGGCCTTGAGCTCACTCTTGCAGCCCAGGCTGGTCTCGAACTCTCACCGATCCTCCTGTCTCAGCCTCCCAAGTGCTGAGATTACAGGTGTGTGCCACCACACCTGGTTCCAGCTTGGTTTTGGTCTCAGGGTAATGTGGGCCTCATAGAATGGAATCCCACAGATCTTTGAGGCTCTGGCTACTATTCTTTTCTTACTTTTCTTTTTCATTCTTTGTACTGAATTGTGACAGAAAATGCCCCACTCCATTACATCAGTATACTTCAGTTTCTTAGTTGGCCAGGTAACAGGTCCTGTTGCAGTTACAGCTGCTCCTGTCTCTTAGAAACGGCTGGTAACTATGATGCAATTGTATAAAAAAGTCTCCAGCTGATGGGGCCCGGCAGAATGGCTCAGTGGTCTAAAGCGCCTGCTTAGGAAAGCTTGGGCGGCTGCAGGGACCGCGGTTTGATCCCCAGCAGCACATACTGCACCAGCCCTGCCCTCATGGTGAGTTAAGCTGGCCATGAAAATGAATGAATAAACAAACAAAAGTTCTGAAATAAGAAAAAAAATAAAATGAAAATTAAAAATTCTTAAAAATAAAAAACCTCTCCAGCTGACAAGCCCCGCTGCCTCTGTATTTCCTGCTTCTTTATCCAACATAAGCCCTAGCGCACCAGAGATCGGGCCTGATATTCTGGGAATGATCCTCATCAGTGCCCATTATCTGCCTCCAAATCCTGGGTGTCATTTCAGTGTCTGTTTGCCATTGCAGAATAATTAAATTTATTGACAAAGTGGAGTGAAAATACCACAAATCTGTGCCTTTAGTGAACTTTCCCAGTTCTCAAAAAATCGATATTTATAGTTCTCACCATTCTTTTTTCCTTGCAGAACCGGGGATTGAACTCAGACCCTTGCATCTGCCAGGCAAGCGCTTATTCTACTGAGCTATCTCCCCTGCCCTTTCACTGCTCTTCTTATTGCTTTTCTATATGCTACTTCAGAACGGTCAGGTATATAGTAGCTTTCAATTGCTATGTTCATTGCTACAGACAACAGCTAAACATTCACTCATTGTGCTGGTTAAGCTTCATAGGCAGCAGGCTGTGCTTGGCACGTCCTCGGTAGTCAGGACAGCACATTTCCTGAGTGTGACGTTGGGGTCTGTCTTAGTTATTTGTTGCTGGGACAAATACCCAACTCTCAAGATGAAGGAAGGAAAGGTTCATTTAGCTCACAGCTACTGGAGGTTTCAGTCCATACTCAGCTGGCTCCAAAGCAGACTGGACCATGGCAGAGCGCAACTTTCCATGGTGGCGGTGGAACAGCAACAAAATGATGACAGAGGCGATCGACCAACCAAGGGAGCAGAGAGCAACAGCAACAGCGGAATCGGTCTCTCTGTGGCTGTTTATATTCCAACCAGGCTCTCTGCCTTAGGATATCCACCGTAGACCACACCCATAGTCCCAGCCATACTCAGACTGATAATCCCATCAGTATTAAAACACATAATCCCAGGGATCACAGATCAAGTCTCAAGCTCTAGATCAGTACTAAATCACATAATCCCAGTGACTCATGAGTCAAGTCTCAATCTGTAGAAGTCCCCGCCCCATGACTGCATGAGGTTTTGGGCGGGGACAGCTGGACCTAAACCATAAGAGGGTCCATCCCTGGGCCCAGTCAAGTAGCTTCTCTGGTGACTCCCCTGCTCTGCTTCTGGCCGCTGTGAATGAAGCAGCTTTGCTGTGCCACGGCCTTCGCCATGACCTTCTGCTTTGGCCCAGCTCGTTGTGGGCTGGCACCCCTGAGACGCTCGGCCAAGATCAGCCTTTCCTTTTTTATGTTGTGTGTGTGAGGTGTTGAGGGCTGGCAACAAGAACGCCGACTCACACATCCTGCTACCTCAAAGGTCTCACGGATCGAAAGACCCGGCAGGGAGTAGTGGCTACCTTTTTTGATCAGAGACCTACAATGCTAAATCAGCCAGTTGGTTGGACTGTGTTTACTTCTGTAGTTCAGAATCCTTTCTCTTTATTTTGCGGGTGTGCCTTTGCAGAACATAATGATTGCATTCGTCATGAAGAATTAGTGCACTGAGCGATTGCGCCTTGAAGACCTTTAATCTTCCTTTCCCTCGCCTGCCTTCTGCCTTCTTCTGCAACTCCCTTCCCAGCTCTGCACATTCTATATCCCTGCTTCCTACCACCTATCTTTTATTTTGCTCTTCGTATTATTTACAGCTTTGGTTGCTCATGTTAGGAAAGCCCTGCATGAAAGCTTTCCCTTCTGTGCCGGATGCACCGCCTGGCCTCCCGACCCGTCCCTTTGCTTACAGATGCCCCAGATGGGCCTTCTTTACTGCTGAGCAGTACTTGTCGTGCACATATGCGCCGCATTTCCGTCACCCATTCACCTGCTGCCGGGCACGGGGGCTCTTCCCGAGGCTTAGCTATTGTAAATCTGTCGCATCACACACACCTGGGTACCTGTATGTTGTCAGGGATGCAGGCCAGGGTCTTCCTTCACACTTAGTCATTTCCTTGGAGTTGTAGGACAAGAGCCTGCCATTATGCCCCGCTCCCAATGGGCACCCTCAGGTTCAGCAGGAAAAAATTTCTGATCTACCAAGATGCACTTGTATGCATCATACAACTTAGGGCTTTTTTGTTTTGTTTTGTTTTTTGGTCTTTTTGAGTCAAGGTCTTACCATTCTATAGGCCATCCTGGTCTTGAACTTGCAGTAATCTTGTCCTAGCCTCCTGAGTGCTGGGATGTGACATACCTTAGTCATGGCAATGACCACCATATTGCATTTGTAGACTATCTTCCTCATGGGGAGGGGATGTAGCCGGAGATAGGTTCTTGGCACTGTTTTGGAATTTTGCTATCCATGGACTTACTTGTGGCTTTCTGGGCATCCCGGTACAAGTGTCACTTCTAGCTGTTTGGTACTTTATGGTATGATGCTTTCACACAGATGATTCTAGTCTCCTCCCTGCAATAGCTTCTGAGAGAGGTTAGCAAGGTGTTCCTAAACCCACGTGAGAGATTTGAACGCAAAGGTTCCAAGATGCTCTGCGACTTGCTCCCAAGCCACAAAGCCAGTTAAGGCAGTCACTTCCCGGACTCCAGGCTGAGCGGCCTCTTGCCAGTCCTGAACTTGCCTGTGGGGCTCAGCATCAGTTCACTTTGAGTTTTGCTTTTCACCCTGCAGACATCGGCAATGGTAGCGCGCCCAGCTTCTCTTCAAAGCCCTCTGTCCCCCAAGCCTCTCCTCGAGCTCCTGCCGCCTCCTGCAGAACGCCTGAGCATGCAGAACATGACTCACTAGGAGTTTTGCTAAAATGGAGTGTTCAGGGGTGAATTGCAATTTACATAGCTGCGGAATCCCATTTTCTTCAGGCAATGGATTCTGAATGCTCCCTCCAGTCCAGCTCAAAGGGAACAGTCATCTCCTGCAGAAAGTAAATGGAATTCTTATTTTCGTCTTCGAAGGGCCTTAAAATCGGCAGTCTTGCGGCAGGCGACGGGGTCTCAGGGAAGACGTCAGCGGAGACAGTGGCAGAAGGTGCTGGAGGCACGCTGCCATCAGCCACACGTGCGCTCGCTTCAAATGAAGGGCTTTGCAGGGAACAGAAGGAATCAGCCGATTAAGACCACTCTTCCTGTGTCTGTCTGTTTAATCTCCTGGTTCAGCGAGCCTAATCACCCGAGAGATGGTTGCTTCCTTAAGTTTCCATTCAAACCTTTAATTATTCTTCTGCACCTTTCTTTAGTAACGTCGATGGGTACCCGTGGCCTCCTCAGGAAATCCCTTCAGTGTGTGGGGAGAGGGCGTTGCTGTTCTCCCTGTATTTCTTTTCAGGCATCAGACCTTCATCCCCAAGTACAGCCTGAGCTACATGCTCCAAGGTGTCCCATGAAGTGGCGCTGCCGGGGGAGCCTGCAAGGCCGAGGCCGCTAGCTTCACTCCTCCCCTTTCAGCGCTTGCCCTTCTCTGTCCTGAGAGCTTTCTCCTGCATGACATCCGCCCACAACCACTGTCACAGGCGCTGCCTTGCGGGCGCTGACCTAGGACACACAGCAAGGAACTCTGCTGGTCCCTTGCTCCACTTTAATTTTTAAAAATGATGTTCAGGAGGGAAGGGCTTTGCTGCAGAGAAGAGTCCGTGCGACAAGGCCACGCTTAACCGCTCAAAGCCTATTAACCTGGAAATGGCCTGGGGACACGGGGTGCTGCTGTTACAAAGTGAAAGCAGCCTACAGTGTCACTGTCCAGATACAAAGAGAGGTCTTTGTATCTGGACAGATCCCACGTGCAAAGGAGGCGGTGCCAGCAGCTGGACCAGCCCAAGGCACCCAGCCCTTGGTTTTGCTCCACAACACAGTTCAGCTCTCGACATCTCCTGGGGTTGCCCGGCAGATAAATACATGAGAATTAGTGTTAGTGCATGTCAGGGCCTCCAAAAGTGGAGCCTTTATCATTTAAGCATTGTTCCTGTGACAAGGAGTATATAGTGTTTTAGTCTCGTACCAGGGATGGATTGGTTTACGTATTGATGTATTTATTTATATTTGAGTCGACATCTCTCAGTGTGGTCCAGGCTGTCTTTGGGCTCACTATGTAGCCCAGGTTGGCCTCCAACTCAACGGCACTCCTCCTGCTTCAGCCTCTCAAGTACTGGGACCATAGGCAACCCTAGGACTAACTACAGGCCCATTTCTATTTAAATCTCAAAGCTGGTTTAAAGAAACATACCCCAAGACAAAACGAACCCCCAAACTCATCAGCTCTTAATGAAGCCAAAAGGAGCTTTCACACTGTTTCCCACTGAGTTCCATTTGGACAGGAAGGGCCAAGACCAGTTATTAATTTGTAGCTTGCTGAGTTTTTTTCTTATGCTAAGAGTAGAACGCTATTCTTTTACTCTCTTTTGCTTCTGAGCTAAATCCCAGTTTCTTCATTAAAATGTTGAACCTGATAATTTTCTGTAGCCTAGAAAGCATTCCTCCTCTGTTTAAAAGCATTTCTACTACTACTATTGTTTTGTGTGAGAGACTCACTATGTAGGCCAGGCTGGGCTGGAACTCTTAGCAGTCCTGTGGACTCAGCCTCCTGAGTGCTGGGATTACAAGTCGGCATCACCACACAGAGCACCAAATCCTTACTGTTGTTTGGTTCCCGTTTCCTTGGTTACCGGGAAGGCCGCACATCTGTTCTCCACCAATCACGCACAGCTTCCCAAACTAACTATGCAAAGCAGTCTACACTCAGTATCCCTGATTTGGGGCATTTGGCCACACTGACAGGGAGGAAGGTAGGGTACGATGATTTCCAGAGGCGGGAGGATTGATGGATGTGGTTCTTAATTCCATTAGCAGCTATCAGAGTTTGTTTCGTGCTATGGCTAAAATCCCTTTGTAACTTCCCACTTTTTTTTTTGTCTTTGTGAGACAGGTTCTCACTGTGTAGTTCAGGCTGGCCTTGAGCTCACTTTTGTAGCCCAGGCTGGTCTCAAACTCACACTGTTCCTCCTGCCTGCCTCAGTCTCCCGAGTGCTGGGATTGCAAGCGTGTGCCACCACACCCAGCCCCCCTTTATCCTTTTAGGGTTTGCCTGTGTTCCTTAGGCATGTTTATGTTACTCTTGTTTTGTTTCTGTGTTCTGGAGGAGATGCTATGCACCAGACCGCGAGCGCCGCCAATGCTAGGTCAGCATTCTGCCGCTGAGCTGAATCCCCAGCCTTCCTAGGCTTATTTATTTCTGCAGTCACTTTAGCTTGTGGGGGAGGGGAGAGTCTGGGCCTGCTGTGTAGTTCTGGCTGCCTCCAGCTGACTGACGAGCCAGGCCAGGCTGGGCTTGAGCTCACGGCATCTTCTCGCCTCCTATGTGCTGACGGCGTAAGGGTGTACCCTCCACCCAGCCTTCACGGAAACCTCTGTCATGATCATTCTGCCCATGCAGACCCCACCCAAGAGACACATGGTATAGTCTGGATCCTATGTCTTTCTCCCAGAGACTCAAGTATAAAAGGGCTTGAACCAACCAATGCATTGTGCCGTTCAGGAACGGTGGCTCGTTTTGCTAGACGGTGGGCTTCTAGAGATGGTCCCTTTCCAGTTGTATTTCCCCATCATCTAGTGGGGCTCCTGGCACTAAGTAGCAAAGATGAGCAAGTAAAATTTAAATGAATGGGCCAGAAATAGTGTCACTAGCGGGACTAGGGGGACAGGGGCCCAACAATGTCAGAAACATTCCAGTTTTGTTGCTTATGCGGAGCGTCTTGGGAAAGGCATGCAGTCCGAGCCTTGTTCTGCACATATATGGAACCGATGGGCTCCTCAGGTGTGGGGCTGCAGGGGAGCTGCAAGCAGCGCAGGCGCACTCCACGCCACCTCGTGTCCAGTGAGTCGGGTGTGCCGACCTGAGGATGGTGACCAGGATAGCGAAGGGCAGCCTCCCCTGAGTCTTTTTCTTGTTTTTCTACTGCCATTATTTGTGTAAGTTTATTTGCACATAACTCCGAAAGAAAGAAAGAAAGAAAGAAAGAAAGAAAGAAAGAAAGAAAGAAAGAAAGAAGCCATCAAGCAGAAGAGCAGTGGACAAGAAGGCCGTAAATCGTCCGGGTGGCAAGGTGACCGCAGTGGTTGAATCAATATAGCAAGGCAGGCACATCCTCTATCCTTCTGGAACGTGAAGGCAGGCTTGGCAGCCACCCTGCTGGGCTCTCTCACAGGAAATGCTCCGGTGGCTGCGCTGTGTGGAGCCTTCCTGAGACCTGAGACAGCATCTGTCACGCTGGCCAGGAGCTGGGTGCTTTAACTAGTTTATTTCTAGCTTAGCTGTGACTTTTGTTTACACCTTTTATTTTATTTTATTTTATTTTATTTTATTTTATTCTTGTTTCAGAACCTTTGTTTGTTTATTCACTCATTTTTATGGCCGGCTGTGCCCACCCCGATGGCAAGGCTGGCTCATCATGTGGTGCCGGGGATCGAACCGCGGTCCCTGAAGCCACCCAAGCTTTCTCAAGCAGGCGCTTTAGACCACTGAGCCATCCCACCGGGCCCAAGCTTTTGGCTTTTGTTCTTCTCAGCACTAGAAGACCACTCGTCCACATTTATTTCCACTTGTCCCTTTCCTCGTTTTTCTTTCTTTTTCAAAATCTCTATGTGGTCTGTCACCTCCTTCTCAGTCTCAGGACTAGGGCCCTTCCTGATACACAGGAGACTGCAGGCAAGGGATCTCCTTTGCCTTCTTCTCTGGCTCTAGGTTGTGGTCCTTGAAGTCAAACACCTGCATGGTGGATAGGGAGAAGGTGCAGGCGGAAGGGGCATGAAACAGAAGGGATAGCAACTTTCTCCGTGGCGCTCGCTAGGCTTCATTTACAAGCTTGTGTAAGCTATATCAGGCGATAAGAGACTCTCGGTCTTGCCGTATGGTGACTCTGATTAACATGGAGCACAACTGAGAGTCTAAGATAAGATAGAAGCCAACTCACTTGCAATGTTCCACATGAGCAGTGCTGATGCTGCAAAAACCCACCGCGGAGCACTGTGGGGAATTGTGCGTGCAGAAGCATTCACGACACAATGACCCAAGCGATCTTCCCTCCCTTTCTGGAATCCTTCACAAAGAACAATTCTGCACTGGTCTGGTTCTGACTGACTTGCTGTCGTGCAAGAAAGGGAGATAGCCTTGTCACTTTAAGGAGGACAGGAACTTGCCGGGAGCTGACTGATCTCTGGAGAATTCTATGGGCAGTGTTCATGAACCCTTTCTTTTCCTTTCCTTTCTTTTCTTTTCATGTATGTGGTACAGGGCCTACAGTGTCTCTATGTAGACTGGACTTGTAGTGATCCTCCTGTTTTCAGCCTCTCCAGTGCTCAGAGTACAGGCCTGCACCACCATGTGCAGACTCGTTCATTCTCTGGCTCAGTGAGCCCCAGGGGGACCAGGGGTGAGGCCAGTGTGGCACAAGGGACCGGGGATCCTGTAGCTTGCCAAAGCAGGCTCTTAGTCCACTGAGCTATCTCACTGGCCCTGCTGGGGCGAATTTTCTAGGAAAAAATTTTATATCCTTCATCAAAGTCTCAGTTTTTATATGCTCCTGGAAGTGCAAAAAATTTCTAACAAGGAGTATGTACTGAAATGTCATTGTATAAATTATGCATAGTATAGCTTAATTAAATTGATTAATAAGTCAATTAATTAGTTTAGTATTGGAAATAAAACTCTGGGTCTTGTGCTTGCCAGGCAGCTGTTGGGCTGCTGAGCTGTATCCACAGCTCACACAATGTGTTTTCAACAAAGACCGGAGGGACAGTAGGACCCAAACCCAAGCCGCTCTTCTCTTTGACTTATGTATTTGTCCTCTTTTGCAAGAATCATTGAAAGCTCAGCATTCAGAGATGGCTAGGTACCATCAGAGGGTGGTGACAGTGCTGTCCCTAAGAGCATGCTGCTTGTTCAATCCGAGCAGTCTGCACAATCCCAGACAGGCAGGTGAAGGTGACCACTACTCTCTGTCACCATCTGCTCCCCAGTGCCCACACTGATACATCAAGGAAGAAACACTGCTCCATAGCTTGGAGTACGTGACACCTGCTAAGGACTCCCATTAAAGTAATGCTCAGACGGGCATGGTGGCGCATGCCTGTAATCCCAGCACTCGGGAGGCTGAGGCAGGCGGGATCAGTGCAAGTTCGAGACCAACCTGGGCCACAAAAGTGAGCTCAAGGTCAGCCTGAGCTGCATAATGAGACCCTGTCTCAAAAAGACGAAAGAAAGAAAGAAAGAAAGAAAGAAAGAAAGAAAGAAAGAAAGAAAGAAAGAAAGAAAGAAAGAAAGAAAGAAAGAAGGCTGGGGAGATAGCTCTGTGGCACAATTGCCTGCCTGGCAAGCGCAAGGCTGTGAGTTTGAACCCCAGTCCTGGAAAAAAAAAAAGAAAGAAAGAAAGAAAGAAAAGAAAAGAAAGCAATGCTCACAAGTCAGTCCAAAATTGTCCACCCAGAGTGTTTAAAAAGCAGGGAGTGAGTCTTTTCAAATACTTATGAACTAGGAATATTCTAGTTAATTTTGACAAGTCCCATAGTACCTGAATCTGGATGTCCTCATGTGCTCAAGGGAGATAAATATTATTCACCCAACTTGTCTTTTGAGGTATAACTGTCCTTTGGTAGAGTTGATAAAAAACACTAAAGTGAAAATGTAGCCGTAAAGAGGATAGAACCGTCCATATTCTTGTTGTGGTGGAAGGAACAGGATCATTCCGAAAGGGGAGCTATGGCTAAAACAGCAGGTAGGTAGTATCTCAGAAGAGGAACTATAAGTAAGCATAACTTGTTAGAGGTGGGTTTGGAGGCCAAGCTCTAAATATCCTAAGATACTTTAAATAAGAGTATGAAGACAATGGTGTGGTCAGTAGCCAAGAGCCAACTGGAGTGGACTTGGGCCGCGCTTCTACTCCATGACCACCATAAATAAACCTAGGGACCTTTAGTGCTTTGCTCTTAGCCTAAGCTACCCTCGGGCCTGAATACGCTAACAGCCTGAAGTCCCCTGAAAACAGATCCCTGGTCTTGCAAGGCACCGGGTGCAAGCACTTTTCTACATTTACTCCGGTGGAATGTGGCTACTTCCTGTGTTGTTAACATGCAGATGCAACATACAGAGTGAAATCCTTCACAGTAATAGAGGTGTGCTACTGTTCTAGAACATACTATGCTCTGTACGTTATTTCATCATTTCTCCACGAAAACTCTGCTGAAGAAATGTGTTGGAAAATAGGTCGCTTCTGGTTGATACCATCAAAAAAGAGCTTTATGTTTTCCTTAGTACCTTCAAGCTCACTTAGTTGCATTTGCCTCTCCTTCTCCTGATGTCAGATTGGGGAGACTTCATAACTTTCTGATTATTTTCAGGTATTAAAAAGTCCAGTTCAATCTAAGTCAAAATTTAATTTCACATGCAGTTTAAAGCTTCCCCTTCTCCCCAGCCCCCGAGTACGGAGCTGCTCAGGTACCAGTAATGACCTAAGGTATTTTCCTTTCCTTCACTCATTGAACTCTTAATTTACAAGGTTACAGCCCTCGGAGGGCTGAGACAGCAGGTGGCTGAGGCCAGGGTGGTGCCCTGTTGACTGTAGAAAGCCTTCCAGGTTGGAGAGTGCAGATGGTGGCTCTTCCGTGTGGTTCCATTCCTGCAGGAGCTCCAAGGAGCCTGACAGGGCACTCCACTGCACTCACTTGCGACTTCTCGGCTCCCGCCCTGCTGACATGCCAGGAGTCTTGAGTGGTGGCCAGGGCCAAGTGCGTACACTACCTTGGCCCCCGCGGGGAGTCCTGGGGAGTCCCCCAGCCTCAGTCTTCCCAGGCAAGCACTGGGCATTAGTTTCTATATCATTGATATCAGAAGAACATATTGAAGGTCTCTCGTGAACTCCATCAGGCTCTGTGCTCTGGGCAGTTTGGACTAACCGTTGTCTACCTCTTGGCATGCCAGATGGTATCCAGCCCAAGAGTGAGATGCCAGTCAGTCACTGGCCTAAGATCTTCTAACCGAGAGTGTCTGTTCCCATGTGTTCTTACTCTGCCTGTGAAGGAAATCAAATCCATTCTCAACACGATAAACACATTGGAAGAACTTTCCTTTCTTTGCCAAGAAGCCATCTGGGGCTTTAGGTTGGCCCTAGACTAGAAGCTTTCCTGTGGATTTTCTCCTCAGCGCCTACCTTCGGAATATATATATATATATATATATATATATATATATATATATATATCCTTTGACCTAAATGGGACTGAACTGCAAAGGCCAAAGCTGCTAAATTGATAAGGGTAAACCTGGATCTCATTTTTATTTTTAATTTTTATTTTCATTTCTTTATTTGGTGCAGGGTCGTGCAGCACAGCTCAGATTTATGGTGATCCTCCTGTCTCTGCCTCCCCAGAGCTGAGATTATAAACATGTACCATCGTGCTCTATCTTGGTGGCCAGCTCTATGCACCCAGGATTCCAGGGCCAGCATGGTATATGGCACCAAGGATAGAACCCGGGTCCTCACACCTGTCGGGCAGGTGCTTAGAAGGCTTACCTACCTCCCAACCCTAGGTCTCATTTATAATCTGCTTCTCTCTCCTCATAATCGTTTGCATAATCTATGGCATTTTTTTTTCAACTGAGGTTGCCCAGGACCTAGAGGGAAAGATTACCTTTATTTTCACTCTACAAACTAGAAAACAAAGACTTAAAGGTTTAAGAGGCTTGGCCTAGGAGACCTTGTGTACTGGTCTATGCTTCAATATGAAACCTGTAACTATACTTCAAAAGCTGCTAAGTAGGGGATTGCTTAAAGAGACATGGATGGCAAGTCATGGTGGCCCCTACCTCTAATCCCAGCACTGGAGAGGCTGAGGCAAGAGGATTGCTATGAGTTTAAGGCTAGCTTGGGCTACATAATGAGTTCAAGGCCAACTTAGAATTCCCTATGTTAAAAAACCAAAAACAAAAACAAAAACAATACAAATAAAAACAAACAAACAAACAAACAAAAAACCCAACCCAGACAGCATTATGAATCTCCACACAAAATGTATTTGTTTGAGACTAGTTAGCAGGGGGACTGTTCTCCCATAAGAGGAAAGACAGAGGTGGGAAGGAAAGGAATAATTGTGTTCAGAGGCTGCCTGGGGAGGAGCCATAGCCTCATGTTGCCGTGGTAGCCAGTCCTCAGTCAGGGCCAGGGAGGCAGCTGTGCTGCTGGCTTTCTTCTTTCCTCTGGTGTCCTCTAAGGGCCAAACTCAGGGAGTAGCCAGAGGGGCAAGCGTCTGCTGATATTGTTGTAGGCAGCTGAGTTAGATAGAAATATTATAGGCAGTCAGACAGGGCCAGGCCCTCAAGGACAACATGGAAGACCAGGTGACTCTACAACTAGAGACAGACACTCCTCCACCTTCGGCCAGATCTTGTGACAAGAATAATTAAAAGCAACTCCATAGTTCCCTAAAAATGGGCATCAGGGATTGATATGCTAAATGAGTATCAATCACCTTGAAAGAGCCTAAAAAGAGTCACGAGCCCAAGGCCAATAGGTGGTGTTCTTGCCTGCTTGCCCTGTGACTCGCCTTCCCATTGGATCCCGATGTTAATCAATTTTACCTGAGCAATGGTGCTTGTAATCCCATTGGTTGACCATAGTCTTTGTCCCACTTCATACCTACCTAAGCGAGTTCCCATGTCTTCTCTATAAAAGTCCTGGGAAAGACAGCTTCCGGGGGACACCCACTCCGGGACACCCCTCCTGTCCCTCTCTAACAGGAGCTTTCTTTCCCTCAATAAATCTATTCTGCTCATAACCTCCGTTTGTTCCTAAAATTCATTGTTCAGTTTTAGAGAACACAAACTCGACCCAGGTACTTTCAGCTTGGGGATCGGTTTTCCCTATATCATTTGGAGGTTCCCCACTGGAGGTCATACACCCCAGATCAGTGTTTTCTTCCGGCGTCAATATTGCTGTTATAAGTTCGTCCTGTAGAACAGACTGCAAGGAAGTGAAGGGGAGAGAGCGGCTTCTGATAGGTTCTGGCCCTAGTATGAATTGCTGAATCATTATGGCGGTCATCCAATATGGCTGAAACCCTGAAAACAACAGCGTGTCTTCCCAGAGAACACCTCCCTTTTCTCCAACTCCGCCTAGGATGAAATTTCATCAGCTCAGGTAAATTTAAACATCTTTTTCAACCCCTACCCCTGGCAAAAGGCCATAAAGGCCTCAGTTTCCCTTTGTTCCAATCCAGAGAATTCTTTATCTTGCCTGAATTCTCTCCGTGTCCTCCAAGAAAATAAAGCCCCTTTCCCTTTTTCCTTCCTCCTATTGCTCTGCTACGACTCCGTGGAAAACCTATCGTTTGGTGCTGTGCCCTGGAGCGGTGAGCAGTGTGGCCCCCAGGGCATCTGCGGCCCTGGTCTCAAGCGCCCTCACTGAACTGCTGGCTGCTTTTGCCTCTGCCGCCTGCCTTGCTAACTCACATCCATCACGGGCCAATTATTATTCACACAGGTGAGCCCCAGAATTCATCTCGGGGAATTCCGTCTCATTCTTTTCTCTCATCTCGAAAATCGTGAGCTCACGTCGGGTTCCCCACTCGCCTTCCTCGGCCATCTGGTCCCTGGCTCCCCACTTTTTCTAGTGACGACTGATAAAGTGGGTGTTAGCCCTCTCTCATACTCCGGGCTAAAAAGTGATGGCGTTTTAGTGGGAAGTGACGTCGGGCTTTGCCCTAATCTTTGGCTCACCTTTTAATTCGGTCACTTTGGGAAATATTCTTTCGCACCCGCCAAGACACACACTGCTGGGCGGTCTCTTAAAAAATCGCACTTTGGACTTTGAGACAATCTTAAACCTAGACAATTAATTTTCTACTGTCAAACTGTTTGGCCACAATATAAACTAGATGGTAAAACCCGGTGACCTACAAAAGAACTTTTAATCCACTAATTCTCCTAATTAAAAACAAAACAAAACAAAAAGCTTCCTGTCACCACACTGGCAAATGCAGGACATCTAAACAACAAAAAGGTTCTGAAACAAGAAAAATAAATAAATAAATAAATAAAATAAAAAATTCTTTAAAAAAAGTTACATAAACAATGAACAACAATGCAATAACTTATACTGGCA
Source organism: Myocastor coypus (assembly GCA_004027025.1). Taxonomy (NCBI): domain Eukaryota; kingdom Metazoa; phylum Chordata; class Mammalia; order Rodentia; family Myocastoridae; genus Myocastor; species Myocastor coypus. Next base: position 30,137 of record PVJA010007835.1, read on the forward strand.
AGTTACTATGGCTTATGTGTCTTTCTATTTAATTGAAACTATGCAGATAAAAGGATACATTGCTTAAGCACTGTGACTTTAGAAGTGCCCCTCTTACAATTTTCTTTCTTTTTACAGTACTAGATTTGGATTTTCAGGGCTCATGCAACAATAATGATTATTGCAAGCTACATTTTCTTTTTTATTTTAGTTTTTATGACTTTTATAAGAAACTACAATGTGACAGTTTCAAGACACGTTAGTAGTACATTCCCAACATTCATAAGTGAAATAAACCAGATATACATGTGCTAAAGAAGTGAGCTCAAGGCCAGCCTGAACCACATAGCGAGACCCTGCCTCGAAAAAAGACCAAAAACAAACAAACAAATGTTTGCCTTTATTGTTTTCTACGAAGAGCTGAGGACTGTGAGTCTAATAGATCTCGGTCAAGTTCTGGACACTCCTCGGTTTCTCGTATACAAAACGTGATTAGCAGTACATGACTCCTATGTCTCCTGAACTGGTACAAGTGTCCGGTATACTTAAGAGAAGACAGGATGCTTCACAGAGGTGCCATCATTCAGGAGTACCCAGCCTAATGCAGTTACTCAACAAGCAGATGAAGAGCCAGGCGGGGCTCGTGCGTTGCCTCTTTGGCTCTGCCCACCAAGCTCTGCCCCCAGTGCTGTGGAGGAAGGAGTCAGAGAGGGAGGCAGCCTGGACTGGGGCCCAAAATCATTACTCAGCTGAATTCTGTACCAACAGTCTTCCAGTCTGCTTAGAAAACGGGCGTAGCAAATGTACCCTAAAGTGACAGGCCATTGAGTTGCCTTTTCCGTTCAGTGTGGCAGAAGTGTGGCTTGTACTGAACCTCAGAACATGGCAAAGGGGATGGAATATCACTCCTTGGTTCAGCTATTTTATGTGGCCAAAGCTGTCTCCCCAAAGACTGAAAGACAGAAGCGTTTCTTGGAACTTCTGAGTTGGTGGAAGGGTCACCTAGCCCTCCCTGGTTCTTTAGCAAGGAGCTGTGTTCTAGTGCGTCTGTACCTTGTTGCATTTGGTAGGGGAAGCTGACCAAGATGGGAACCCAGAAAAAAGTAAGTGCATTCGGCCCAATTTTATTCCAAGTTGTGGACAAGAACTCTTTTTAGGAGGATTAGAGTGAGGGCCGGGCATGGTGGCGCACGCCTCTAATCCCAGCACTTGGGAGGCTGAGGCAGGAGGATCGGTGTGAGTTCGAGACCAGCCTGGGCTACCAAAGTGAGCTCAAGGCCAGCCTGAACTGCACACCGAGACCCTGTCTCAAAAAGACAAAAAAAAAAAAAAAAAAAGGGAGAGTGAGAATACATTGGTCAAAGAAAAACTGTGCATGGAGACGCCTACAGGCCTGATCCAAGTACTGTGAAAAGTGACGTCAGTGTACTACTCTGTTGCCAGTAGTGGAGAGTAAGAGGCAGCAGGACAAGAGGGGAAAGGAAGGCATCCTGAAAGCCCTGCTTTCCGAGGTACAGTTATTCTCCAGAAAGACGAAGAACTTGGTTGGGGTACCAGAGAAACCAAAGCATATGCAGGGGTGACACAGGTGTGGGTAGGCAGCACACGCGCGCGCGCGTGCGCGCACACACACACACACACACACACACACACACGGGCACTATCCGATCCACACAGTCACAGAAGTTTTCATAAGCAATTCAAGGTTTTGCAGCAGAAAAATGTTGTATTTTTTTTGCACCCATGTACTTTTCATATTTTATTACTTACAAAGGAGGAAGCGGAGCAGCGAACTTTCATGCTTAGGATCTGTTCGTATCTGCAGAAAGACCGAGGCAGTCACACTCCTGACAACCCGCCCTTGCACGCAACTCTCAAGACTCCCTCGGCTTTGCCAATGGCAAGAGCAGAAAGACCCATTCCTGGCTCACGGTTCGGCAGCCCTTGAAGAAGGAGGGACCCAAACCCACTCTGAGCTCGAAGGACTTTGGAGATTGCCCAGCTATCTCTGTCATTTGAGAGAGGACAGAACTGAGCCCCAGGGAAGGGACGCGGTAGGCAGCACACGCACGCGGCTGCCTAGCACAGGCTGAAGCGAAGGGGCAGCCGCACGCAGCCCGGCTCTACAGCTGTCCTTGCCCTCCGGCTGTTCCGCCTTCGTTGGAGGGGAGATGTGTGTGGATGTGCGGGGAATGCGGACTCATGCTGCTGCTTGAATATTAAAATGGAATATTATAATTTGGGCCTCAAACAAAGGGGAATTCAAGAGGCACATCTGCTGCAAGAAATTAAATAACGCTTTTCGGGTCTCGATACACGTGCTTTTGAATCATTTGCCCTGTGGATCTATTCCTGGGAGCAAGGCTGGCTCTGGCACAAAGGCAAACGGTCCTGTGGGGCCTCTCTCCTACTTGACACCCCCTCTCTGGTTACTCTTCTTGTGTCCTTGGGCTTTTACGGCAAGTACCCAACATCTGGTACCCAGCACTGGCATTTCAGGGGTTCACTCGACTGTCAGATCTGCTGGTTTTCCAGGACTACCAAAACAAACTACCAAACTGATCGGCATGAACAACAGAAATTTCCTTTGCTCATGCTTCTGGAAGGTTAGACGTCCTGTACCCAAGGCTGGCCTCTCCTGAGGGTCGGTGATGGATGCATTGTGCCCATATGGGGAGTCGAGAAGTTTCCCTGAGTAACTCAGGAGCTGTATGTGCTGGGGTACAGAGCACACACCGGTGCCTCTCTAGGATGTTATTCATTGCCTCAATTGGAGAGATTTAGAAAGTTAATTAAACGAGTCGGCAGGGGCCAGAGTCCTTACTTCATAGGCATCCTGAGGCTGTAGGAGAGCAGGGCATAGAGATGGCGTGGGTGTGAAGAAGGCCCCTGCCCTCCATGCCCTCCTGGGAGGGTGGGCTGCATACAGTAAGAGGGAAACGAGGGACGACTGACTGCAGGTCGTTCAGAGGAGCCCCGACCTCCACATTCAGCGTGGACATCGTCTCCTGGCTTCTGTCAGACTGGTCAGCTTCCGCCTGGGACTCCTGAGCCTTGCAGCAGGTGATTCAAGAACAAAAAAAAAAACTGATCTGGGGTGGATGACCTCCAATAGGGAACCTCCAAATGATACAGGGAAAACCGATCCCCAACCTGAAAAGTACCTGGGACGAGTTCGTGTTCTCTAAAACCAAAGAATGAATTTTAGGAACAAGCAGAGGTAATGAGCAGAACATATTTATTATTATTATTATTATTATTATTATTATTATTATTATTATTATTGTCTTGAGACAGGGTCTCCTTGTGCAGTTCAGGCTGGCCTTGAGCTCACTTTTATAGCCCAGGTTGGTCTTGAACTCCCACCGATCCTCCTGTCTCAGCTTCCCAAGTGCTGGGATTACAGGCATGCGCCACCACGCCTGGCTAGAACACATTTATTGAGGGAAGGAAAGTTCCTATCTGAGAGAGGGTCAGGAGGGGCGTCCTGAGTGGTTGTCCCCAGGAAACTGTCTCTTCCAGGGACTTTTACAGAGGAGAAGACATGGGAACTCTCTAAGGTGGGTATGAAGTGGGACAAAGACTAGAGTCAACCAGTGAGATTACAAGTACCATTGCTCAGATAAAATTGATTAACATCAGGATCCCATGGGAAGGCAAGTCACGTAGCAAGCGGGCAAGAACACCACCTATTGGGCTTGGGCTCATGACTGTTTCTAGAGTCTTTTAACATGATTGAAACTTATTTAGCACTTCAATCCCTGGTGCCCTCCCTTGAGGAAGTATGTGGTCACTTCCATTTGCTCCTGTCTTGAGACCTGGCCCACGCGGAGGAATGTCTGTCTCTAGTAGCAAAGCCACCTTACCTTCCATGTCACCCTTGAGGGCCTGGCCCTGTATGACCGCCTTACTACTTCTATCTAATTCAGCTGCCTACAACAGTAGGATGTGCAGGCCGGACTGTGTAGCCCTGGTGCAGAAAGTGGAGCCTGCCTCTCCTGTAATGGACCACGAAGAGCTTCCCAGAAGCGCTCCGAAACTCAGGGCACCCCGGGGTAAGAAGCCAGTGGCCTCTTCTGTGTGTATGCTTTAGCCATTATGGGGCTTCATGGCTCAGAGTGGGCGGGATGCACTAGCCAGGATTTTGATCCGGGAGCTTTGATGGGTTTTGTCCCACAAACTTAAGGAAATGAATTACTGTCTCAGGGCTGAGCTCTCTAAATCTATAAAACTAAATAAGGGTTAGAAAATGAATGCTGTCCCGCTGCTCGCAGTCTATGAAGGGAAATCCCAAGCCTCCTAAGATTTCCCAGAAAGCAAAAGAGCTGATGAGTGAATCAGGCCCTAGCAGAGGCAAGCCCCCCCCTCCCCAGGAGCAGGCCAGCGCACTATTACGCAGTTTCTCCAGCTTTCGCTGTATTCTCGTCACCCGCTCTCTCCCTGTGGACTCCTGTCAAGTCTCCGTTCAGATGCGCGCACTAATTCATTCTGAAAAGGGAACGGAAAAGCTCCATGTCGCCCCGCACGTTTTCCTTTGATGGATGAGGTTGACACCCCAAAGAGACTGAGTAGGAAAATCCAGGTCTTTAGAACTAATTACGGCACATCGGATGTATTTCCCTGCTTTGTGTTGTTTATTTTGCTTTTATTCAAAGTATAAAATTGCTCTCTGAGCTGGGAGATTAATGGCTTTTTTTCTCCTTTTGGAACAGATCACTTTCAGGCCCTGGTTATAAATAGGAGGTTAGAATCCATGACTCACGGCTTTTCTTTTCCATGCAGGGTGTCCCTTGAGAGTCACTGGCTTACTTATTTTTTTAAGGTTAGAGACATTAATGTTTAATTATTTGCTGGCTGTTGTTTCGGAGACTTGTATTTAGGAAAACATAGTGGTATTCTTTTGTGCCTTATACTTGGAAAATTTTGTATCTTAACAAACCATAGTATAATAAATGCACTATGTACGAATAGAGCATCAATTAGTGCAATAGGGACAAAAAGGGGAAATTAGATATTTAGCCAATAGAATGATCTGGATGTAGTTATTCATAGATTCAGAGATGGAAGGCTGTTCCCAGAGGCTTTTGCCCAGGTTGGGTGGGAGGCAGTCTCACTGTCCATTGTTATGTCAGCAGGGCAAAGATGGAATCCGTCCCGCTGACCGCTGAGTCCTCACAGCTGGACCAGTGCTTGGCACAGTGGATACTCTGGAGGAAGAGTTACTGCAGGAGCCAATGAATACCCCACAGGCAAGCTCTCTTACTTCCTTCAAGATACTGAAGCACAGAGACAATCCCCAGCATTCTGTAACTAGCAGGCAGCACAGTCACACATGTGAGCTTTTCTTATGTGCAGTGCCCTTGGCAGTGAGGTTAAGACCCCCACACGGACAGCCTGACACTATCACATGTAGTCCCAGGTCCCCGTTCAGCTGTGACCCTGGGATACCTGCAGGCCACATTTCTATGTTTTATGAGAGATATAAGGACAGGGAGTCCCCTAGGAGCCTTGTGTTGTAGCCGTCCAATGCTGGTTGCTGGCACTGCACAGGGCCTGTTCAGTAAGAAGGAGAGATCCGCTCTATCACGTAGGCAAGAGTATTTTGTCTACCTGGTTAACCGGAGCATGGAGCTAGCACATGCCTTCTTCAAAGATGTATGTCCTCCCGCAAAGAATTTGAGACTCATTCCTTTTTTTTTTTTTTTTTTTTTTTTTTTTTTAAATATATTTAGTACAGGGTCTACAGGTTCTTACTATACAAGTCAGACTCATAGTGATCCTGTTTTCAGCTTCCCAAGCACTAGGATTACAGATGTGTGCCGCCATGCCCAGTCTCATTTGCTGTCTCAGCGTGCCCCAAGGGTGGAGCTGGCCTGGCATGCCAGGGATCAGATCACGGTCCCTGTATCTGCCTAAGCAGGTGCTTTAGTCCGCTGAGTTATCTGGCTGGCCCTAAGATTCAATTCATATAGCTGTATGTTTCAGGATTTTTCTAGATCTGAGAAGGCCGGGTGTTAGAAGTTGAGTGAATCTTTCCCACAGAGCTACGCCTGCCTCCTCATGAGTAATAAAACTTCATGGGTTTCTTTGCACACAGGACAGGTCCCTATGAGGCTCCCTTAGGCTCTAGGATGCCAGACAGCATTCCCCAAATGAAGCCTAAGGATGGCCTGTGTTCACCTGAGCCATCCAGGATGCTTGTTAGTGTGGAAGTTTGGGGGTTCAACCCAGATGACTGGATCAGAACCTTATGGTCTAAGAGCCTCTTGCAGGGACAGATCTGGGAAATGCTTGCTCCAGCCTCATTGAGGCAGAACCTCGCCTGGGAGCCAGCCTCTGACTGCAGCTACACCATAGGCAAACGGAGTCCACGACCATGTTCAGTCCCTATTCCTTCTTCTGAGCCGTCCTGGGTAGTACACATATCTACCTACACACTAGTGTGTCTTTCTACTAGTCTTTCTTCATCTTTTGACAGTTGACTCACTGTCAGGTTGAAAATCCTCAGGTCCCTGAGCGATGGTGTTTAAGTTCTTCCTGGACTTTGCTTTCTCTTGAATCTCAGGTTCTGCTCATCTGGTTACCACTCAGGCAATATCTCCGTTTCTTTGTTTTGTTGTCACTTAACTCTTTCTTCCTTCCTTCCTTCCTTCCTTCCTTTCTTTCTTTCTTTTCTTTCTTTCTTTCTTGTTGTTTGATTTTTGTTTCTTTGAGACAGGGTCTCTCTACGCACTTCAGGCTGGCCTTGAGCTCACTTTGTTGCCCAGGCTGGTCTTGAACTCACAGTGATCCTCCTCCTGCCTCATCCTCCCCACATTGCAGGGACCACGGATGTGTGCCGTCATGCCTGGCTCATGCATCTTTCCAAAGGCTCCCAAATATTGCTTTCTCAGACCCAAGGACACCTGGCATTCTCCCTATATGAATCTGCCTCCTACTATCACAGTGGTTGCTTGGTATCCCCGGATTTTAGACTGTAAAGTACACTTAGTTCAATGGCTACCGAGTTGGACAACTATCTATAATCTATGCTCTGGCTTGCAGTATTGAGTCAGTGTTCTCGGGAAAAAGAACAGACATAGCTTCCCATCCGGGCCCTGGTGTCCGTGTTACAACGCCCGCTACTTCTGGGCCTCCTGTCCTAGAACACACTGTCAGGGTGGAGGTGCAGAGGCGGTGCTTTCCACATCTTTGCTGGCTTAAGCACCTATTCCTGTTCGCAGACAGGACAGCTTCGGGATGCGGGTGGGGACCCAGAGGCTCAGACCCTGTCCCTGACCCAGATGACTTGGTTCTAGTATGGAATACCACAGCTCTCTCCCTCCCCCGCCTTTGCAGAGAACATGCTTCTCCACATTTCTGTTTCAGAAGCAGAGGTCTGTCTGCAACACACTCAGTCATTTGTTTTCCAGGATTTGGAGCAGAATTAATTAACTTGGAAAAGCAGGGGGACAATGCTAACTATTATTAATGACATCATTAATGACAGTTCCTTCCTACAGGGATGGGCATTTCCTGGCTCTCTTGGCAGCTCTAAAAGATAGACCCAGTTCTTCCCGTTGCCCTCTAACAAGCTCTGCTCAGGCAGCTGGGTCTCTGCCCCCTGCCACTTCTAGCCAGAGCTGCCACCAGGAACTTATGCAGGACGTACAGGGCCAGGGCCCCAGATTCTTGCCTGCCCCGGGGCAGGGGAACTCCAGGGATCTAGACTTATCTCCTTAGCAAAAAGGGAAGAACCCACAGGCCACCAAGGGGAGGCAGAACGGGTGTGAGCTCAGCCCGTTCTTTTGTGTTGCAGGAAGTACACTTGCTGTTCTACACACTAAATCTTAATGTAACCATCATCACAGGCCCACACGGGAGCAGTTTCTGTACCCCTTGTATAGAGGAAGAAATGGCTCAAAGAACTGAAGTGCGCTCTCTGAGTACACATGCCTAATGACTAGGACAGACGGGGTTCATACCTCGCTGGTTTGACTCTGAAATCTGGTTCTCAGCCAGCCTTGCCCTGCCTGGTTTTGAGAGCCCAGACCTGCTTTTGACCCCAGCCCCAGCCACCAGGCTTTGTCTCTGTCCTCCACCGAGCCTCTCCTGCCGTGGATGAGCGCGTGGGGGGGGGGCGGGGGGGCGCTGTGGGTCTAACAGCACTCGCCTCCCCCATTACTGCTCTCCCTCCTGTTGGTCAGGTCCACTCAGGGTGCCCCTACCTTCCCCAGGGTCCTCTGGCAATTGAAAGAGAAGCTGAGTGAATGTATCGGAGGCTGTCCTTGTGCTTCGTGTGTGCTGGGATGAAACAGTAGCTCTGGAATTTGATAACCTCGTACTTGGAAAGGGCAGCCTGAGCCAAAGGGTAGAGGTGGGGAGGCTGCAACGTTCTGGGGGCACGGGCTTGAACACACCGGGCGTCGGGCCTGGGATCCCAGTCACTGGGGCCTTCTGCTTCCGGGATCTACCTTTCAAGCTGCAATTCTCAGGCTTCACAGGAACAAAATATTGTTTCCGCTCTACAGATGCTTTGCTGTTTTGGTTTGTTACAGTTGAATCGCTTCAGATAATGCATCAATTTGGTCACACGTGAAGCTAGCCACTGGGGCATATTTATAAAATGAAAACAAAAACCAAGTACTTTTTTTTTTTTTGTCTTTTTGAGACAGGGTCTCGCTATGCAGTTGAGGCTGGCCTTGAGCTCACTTTTGTAGCCCAGGCTGGTCTCGAACTCGCACCAATCCTCCTGCCTCAGCCTCCCGAGTGCTGAGATTACAGGCGTGAGCCACCACGCCCGGCCCAAAAACCAAGTACTTTTAATTCAAGTCACAGTTACGGCATAAAAAGCCATGTTTCCTTAATCCAAAGGAACTTTTCTAACCACACTGGTCCTTTTGAAATTGTCACCCATCCTTTCAACTACTGTGTCTGTATTTTGAGAGCATGGTTGTGTTTTTTGTTGTTGTTGTTGTTGTTTGTTTGTTTGTTTGTTTTTTCTTTCCTCCATTTCCAGGGCATCTTGAATAAGAATTTCTTCCTTCTTAGAGGAGCCAAGCAGGGAAGGTCTGCCTTTTCTTTGACTCAAATTTTAAAACCATAACTCAGAGGTCATGAAGCCAATAAATTTTGAGATGTACATAAAACGAGATAAAAGAGATGACATTCACTTTAATTAATGTTGTGTACATGTAGGAGATTTGTGTGTGTGTGTGTGTGTGTGTGTGTGTTGGATCATGGGTTAAAAAAGAAATCTTCTATTGTAGGTCTTGGCCAAACTTTCAAGACTGCGGCTTGAGTCGGCGTCTCTTGGCTGGAATGCGCCAGTGCGGGCCAACACTTGTGCGGAGCGTGCAGCTCTCTTTCCGCCTGCTGTGCTGCCTCCTTAACGTGGTGCTTCCTGTTCGAGTCATCTTTATCACATAAGACAGAGACAGATGCTCGTGGTTTTCCATGCCCTTGGAAAGATGAACAGGCTGGAGTCACGCTGATGTGACCCCTACTGCAGATTGCAGAATGAATCCCTGCCTGGCAGGATAGCTGCAAAGAAATGAGTGCTTTGGATGCTGACCAAGGCACCTAGCTGGTCCTGGAGACACACAGGGGCCAGAACGCAGCCCTCACCAGGCGTGTCAAGCCTTGACTCCATGCTGCTCTCGTCCACAAGGGGTGTCTTTGTCTACTGCATGCGAAGTTTCGAAAGAGGCTAGAGGTAACCTGGCTGCTGGAGGTCCTGCACCTATAGGAAGGTTACAACGGCGCATTGTTGGACAGTGTCCTGGGCTCTCTTCCTGCATCAGACCCTGCCGCGGAAGACCATCAGTGCAGCCGCCTCATGTAAAACTGAGTGCAGTGTCTCCTGTCCAACCATGTGCCTCATCTCAGTGGGCTCCAGGCCTGCAAAGATAAAGACAAGAAGGCTGCAGTTACAACCCGTACGTGCCCCACCGGGGGACGCACTCTGGGGAGGGCTGGCTCCCAGCTCTGCACCCTTAGGAAGAGCTGTTCAGTGAAATCAGTGAGTCACTACACGTGGGGATGCCTCAGAGCTGGAAAGGTAAAGCAAGGTATGGGGCTAGGCCCAGCCCACCACCGCGTGTGGTCCTCGAGTCTGGGCTATGTTTCTTTGCATGTCCCACCTAAGCCCCAAGTTAGAGCTGAGCCTCGGTGGTTCTGAAACTTTGCTCTTCCCTATGTCTTGTCCTCTAAACCTACTTTCCTCCTCCTCCTCCTCTTCCTCCTCCTCCTCCTCTCCTCCCTGTTGTCTTTCTCCGCCTCTTCCCCCACTTTATCTGCCTGACTCTCCTAGTTTTTCCTTTCTTTTCTCTCACATTTGCTGGCTGTCAAATTTCATTAACCTACGCTTTTATCCCATGAGGATACACAGAGAGGAACAAAAATTTGAACGCAAAGAAAAGCATTCCTGCTCACTCCATCTTTTCAGCCCATTCATTCCTCTTTCTGTTTTACATGGGAAGCTTGCTATGGAAACAGGAGAGTTTAGACTCAGATGCACCTGCATTAAAATGTCTTTTTAATTCTTCAGTGTAGTACCATTGCTGAATTCCTACTGATTTGTTTGGCGAAGCTGTGTATTGTTTCTATCTTTTTTTCTTTTACTATTTTGTATTGTCTTTAGATAATAATAAAAAAATGTATTTTCTACTATTGGACATTGATTTACCTTTCTGAGCCTTGGTTCTTTTAATTTGCACATTGGAAATAAACTGGAAAGACTCACGGGCTCCAAGTTTGCCTTTATTCTGCCCAGCGAAACTCTCCCATACAGTTGTCTGAGAGGTTCAGAATAGGTGAGGCTAAAAGGTCAGCTTTAGACTGCTATGTAGGGCCCTAGTGAGGTGTGCAGGTATATTTTGGGTGGTCCCACTCAGAGGGAAAAGTGAATGGGGAATTATGATGATGACTTTAAGATTTATGTATTTATTTATTTGGTATAGGGTGCTGACATGGCACTCCTGGGGTTCTGGGCCCAGCATAGCATGTGATACTGGGGATTGAACCCAGGTCCTTGCACTTGCCAGGCAGGTGCTTAGCCTCCCAAGCTATCTCCCAGCCCTGTGAATGGGAAATTATGTTTCTCCTTAAGTCCCTCCATCTATATTGTCACCAGCTAGTCCCTGTAGTAGGCAGATGGCTGAAAAGACAGCCAGGGGCCCAGCTGTTGTTCTGCAAACGGCTGACGCCTTCTCAATCCTTTCTCAAAGCTTCTAAGCTGGAGGGTTACTTTCTAGGCAAGGACCCTGTCTTAGTTACTTTTTACTCATTGCTGGGACAAATACCCAACACTCAAGATGAAGAAAGGAAAGGTTTATTTAGCTCACAGTTCGCAGAGGCTTCAGTCCATATTCGGCTGGCCCAAGGCTGAGTGGAGCAGGGCGGAGAGCATCCAGTTCATGGCGGCAGAACAGCAGCAAAATGGTGGCAGAGGCAGCCAACCAAACAGGGCAGCAGAGCAGCAGCACCAGCTCGAGCTCCAGTCTGTCTCTCTTTATATTACATTCAGGCTCTCTGCCTTAGCCCCCGCCTTAGGCTACAGCCATAATCTCAGAAATACTTAAAACATATAATCTCAGGGATCATGGGTCAACTCTCAAACTCTAGAAGTCCCCGCCCAATGACTACATGAGGCTTTGGGGGGACAACTAGACATAAACCCATGATGTCTTTTGAGGTGGCCACAAATCAAGGTTTGAGAAAAAACATTGCTTTCTGTGGATGCTATAACAAATTACCACAGACTGGGGAGCTCAAAAGAATAGAAACAAGATTTCTTATACTTGGAGAGACTAGAAGTATGAAAGCAAAGTGCCAGCTGGGTCCTGCTGCCTGTTCATGGTCCAGCAGAGGCGCTGTGCTTGCCTGTGAAGTGCTGCCAGGGTCCTGCTGCCTGTTCATGTTCCAGCAGAGGCACTGTGCTTTTCCTACTGGTGGACCTCGACCCTCTTTGCTGTTGCTTGGCCTCCAGAGGTGCCACTATAGCTTTGCCTTCATGGCCAGACTGTGCCCCTATGTCCCTATGTCCCTCCCCTACGTCTCCGCTTAAATCTCTCTCCTCTGTGAGGACAGTGCCGCACAACTCATGATAAGGCTCTTCGTGCGTTAACCACTGCTGTTGTAGTGGCTGCTGTCGTTACTACTGTTGGAGTAGAGCCCACGCTCAAAACATCCACGCCGTTCTGGGTTTCATGCCTGTCAGGAAGGACCGAGCAAGAGTGGACAGTCCTTTGCTGAAGCGAAGAAGCTACGGGTGGGGATTTGGTCCAAACTTCTAAAGACTAATCGGGTGATGAGTCTTCACTCCCGCACGAGCCTGCTAAGGTCTCACTGTAGCCAGATTCCACCTGTGGACTATTTCTCAGTACAGTCTCAGTACAGTCCCACAGTCCTACCCACTAAGGGTTAGAACTAGGACGCCTCCTTCTGGTGGACACAATTTAACCCACCACTATTTTCAAGAGGCCGGGTGGATCTGGGGAGAGTGGGCTGGCTCTGACCCTGAGTCACGAGACAAGGCAGGACAACGGACATGACGTCTCTGGGCCTCTGGAGTCAGACATGCTAGAACCAGATTGCCTTGTGCCTGGCTGTTCCTGGAAATCTCTTTGGTCTGGGTGTGACCAAAGACCTGGTGTAAAATAGCAATGCCTGAGCTTTGAGCAAGTGGGGTGTAGCCCTTGTGACAAGGAATAATGCTTGGGAATGATCCAGGTTACTGATCAACAACCACTGTCTCTGAGGTGGGAATGAGCACTCTGACGAGCTCTGCAGTTTGGACTTGATCCCCTACAAGCTCTTCTTCTCATTAGCAAAGAACTCTCCACTCCTGCTCCGTCTTTGTGAACAGACATCAAACCCGGAAGGACATGGGTGTTCTGAGCTGGGCTCTACTCCAAGAACAGTGACCAGGACCCCATAAACTTAACACACAAAGAGTCTTACTGTGTGCCCTACCTGGTGCAAAGTGTTTAGACGTATGAATTTATTTAATCCTCCTTGAGATAGATGCTACTGGCATGCCCATGATTTAGTCGAAAGAATCAAGATCAAAAAATGTAGCACTAGAGTTGTGTGGGCCCAGCCTGCTGTGCAGTGCAGCCAGGGAAGGTCTGTACCATCCTCAGTCCTCATGTCCTTTGCCTGGCAGGGGGCTGAGTGTTTGTTTTTCTCCGAGAAGTCCCCTGCAGCTAGGGAGCCTATGGCCTGGCACAAGAAGCTCTGTGCAGCCACGAACACTTAGTCCAATACCTCTACGAAAGGTGCTCATGTGGGCAGAGGGCACAGTGGCATTCCTGTCAGGGAAGGCCCATGACTGCTGTCTTCCTCTCTGGGACCTTCGTAATTAGCAGAGACCTTCCCCAGGGGAATCTTAGTAAGCCATACATGGGTGTGTGTTTTCCTCTTTACAACACTGTGAGCCAGAGGAAGTGGTTACCACGGTAACCAGAAATGGTACATACGCGGTCTGCATGGAGCCTTCAGCTCTGTTTAATCGGATTATGTGTTGTTGCTTGACCCCACTCTTGTGATAGGAAGAATGCAAAGTTTTCTTGTGTGGTGTAAGTATTTTCTTCTGTTTTATACGATTCTCACAATGTCTCCTTGACCTTCAAACGTTTTCCAGAATTTACTAAGGAGACCCATTTTTTTTTTTTTCTGTTTTCTAAACTTGAAAGCTTCCCAAGCTCTGCTTGAGCTCTGTTTCCCCTCAATATCAAGCGCCTAGGGATTCCTGCACGCAGACAACAGGGAAGTCAGTGCTTTCGGTGATGTGTAGCTTTCCCCCCCTGCCTCGCTATGGACCCTGGGAAATGTAACTCAAATAGCACAGAGGTACCCTCCCATTTAGAAAGATGATAATGGCTTCCTATGTTCCTGATGATTAAAAAGGAGGATGCTCTTGGTGGTATACACTTTTCTGCTTTCTGTCATAAAATCCTTTCCTTTAATATCTAAACACATGAATTTAAGTCCAAATCCTTTAAAACCAAGGGATACCCCATATCTGGCCAAAGATTTCTGATGATTCTGAAGGGGAAGAACTTATTGTCTCCCATCAGCTCTCTGGCTTTCAACTGTGGCTTCCCAGAGTTTCATCCTCTTCTCATTTTCCAGAGCATCTGAGATAAGGCTGGTCTTGTCTTCACAGACATTTAAACGCTAGCATCAGGCAAATATTACAAAGAACAACGCCCATCTGGTAGCGTGAACACAGGGGCAGACATCTTTTTTCCTAAATTCCCAAGGATGGAGTCTTTTCCAGCTTCATTCCTAAATCTCAGCCTGCTGATATGTGCCAGGAACGGGCCCTCTCGGTCATTCCTGTCCCAGTTCTGGTTGCTTTGGGCCTCTTAGAAACAACTGAGTACTGCAATGCAAATTGTTTGAAGCAGTTCCCAAACGACAAGCGGCTCTGCTTCTGTACTTCCTGCTCGCTTATCCCATGTAAGTCCTAGACCACCGGAGCTCAGGCCTGCTATTCTGGAAGTGACCCTGACCAGCATCCACCCATGTCAACAGCTCTCCCCTCCCTCACTTTTTAGAGAAGGTCCAACATTATCTTTCTGTCTAAGCAGCCTCTGCTGGTAGAGAAGGGGGTAGATGATAAAATTGGTTATATGCAGTCCACAGAAAAACCTCCAGGCCATGAACTTTAGCTTTTAATTTTATTCTTTGTCCTAATCCAGTCTTTGTCCAATCATGACACTTAGCCAAATTGGACCTTCCTAAGGAAGGAGCCTACCTCTCCTGCCCAAGATTTTCAGGGGCACCGTGGACCCTTTCTGTGTCAGCTGCCGGCTCTTGCTGTGACTGCCTCTGGGTAGCATACATTGTCCCCCTCTTTCTTTTGAAACAAGGCCTAAGTGGCCCAGGCTGGCTTCGAACCTTCCATGGCCCTCCCTAAGCTCTTGAGTAGCTGGGATTATAGCAAGTGCTACCGAGACCAGTTAGTTCTGCTTTTTCTGAAATTTAGGTTTTTTGAGATGAGGTCTCACTACATATTATAGGTTGGCCTTGATTTCAGTATGTAGTCTGGCCTCAAACTCAGAGATTCTCCTGCCTCAGCCTTCTGAGTGCAGGGATTACTAGTGTGTGCCATCACTCACACCTAATTTTTGTTTTACTGACATAATTTATGAATATAGTTTAAAGAGTTAAATAGTTCTACAAGGCTTACTGATACAAACCCTATAAAGCTTTCTTCTTCCAGCCTTATCCTTTGATTTCTCACTAATAGCCATTTCAAATTTAGTAGTCTTTTTTTGCTGATATATTTTTTCATACTTCTTTTTATTGGTACTGGGGATCAAACTCAGGACCTTGTGATGCCAGGCAAACATTTAAGCCAATGAGCTATCTCCTCAGCTGCTATTATTTCCTATTTAAGTAATACTTTCCATCAATGCAAATATAGATTTTAATTATTTGCTGTTCAGTATAAAAACGAGGGTTTAGTTCTCTTTCAGGACTCTTTTCAGATCCGCACTGTAGACATGTGTAATGTTTCTTTTTCAGGTTTTATCTAATTAAGTTGAGATGTTCAGTGTTTAGTTATTCACACATGTAAATATTTATTTACATATTCATGTATTCAAATATTTACCTGTAAATATGCACAGTCATGTGCCACTTGATGGGCTACAGTCCAAAAAAGACATTGCTAGTCGAAGTCGCTGGGGTGTTTACTCAGCTCCAGATGGTGGAGCCTACTGCACACTGAGGAGACGCGACACAGACTGGCTCCCGGGCTGAGGCTCTGTGCCACATGCCACCATGCTGGGCGCTCTAGGCAATTGGGCCACTGCAATATTCGTGCACTTAAACATATCTAAACATGGAAATGTACAAAACTAGCACTGGGAGACAGGAATTTTCCAGCTCTGCTGTGACTCCGGGGATCATTCTCCTAAATGTGGCATGTGCTTGACTTCACTGCAACATTGTTATATGGTGTGTGTGTACTGCACGAATGCTCCATGTCCTTTCCTTTTTATTTTTATTTTTTATGTATTTGGGACAGGGTCTCATGATGCAGCTTGGACTCATAGGGATCTTCCTGTTGCCCCTCCCCCACACTGGGATTACAGGCATGTGCCTCCACACCCACTTTCAGGGCACCTGAGGGCAGGGCCTGTGCATTTGCTGCCAGGGATTGAACCCTGGTCCCTGCCCTTGCCCAGGCAGGTGCTTAGTGTGCTGAGCTATGCTCTTCCTTTCTTGCACAGAGTTTTACCACTTTCTAAAGTTAGCAGTGGCCTTGGCTTGCTGATGCCTTTGTTGTGCACGTTACCAACAAGCCCCCAGATTTCCTCCTTGCCCAGGCATCCTCTCATCTAATTGGGACCCAGGAGACACATTCATGTTCCATCCTTCTGAAGGGTCACAGCCACCGCAGCGCCTCCCTGGCTCAGGGCGCAACCAGCATCCTCACCCTCATCCCGGGGCCTCCTGCTGTCTGCTGTGCCCTACAGACTTCCACGTCCCTGGCAACTGCTTGTTGGCATATTTCCTTATTTCCACAGAACTCATATCCAAATAAATTCCACAGGAAAAGGTGTGAAGACAACAACATCTTTTACATATTGTGCATCTGAAGATAGCTTCACTGTGATTACTTTGATCTCATCTCTTTCATCCTCCCAAGATGCACGTGTGAAATTCTTCTCTCCAGTGGGATGGTGTTAGAAGATGGAGCCGCTTCCTGGGGCTGGCCAGATCGGAAGTGTCCGGTCCAAAGTCTGTAGAGCACGTTGTGCCCAGTGTGCCCTGCAAAGGCCTAGCTAGGAGGTTCCGCTGACGCCCTGGTACATGGGCCTTCACTGGGTACTGAATTTGCAAGACCTTGATCTTAACGCATCTAACTTCAGAACTACGAGAAATAAAATGTTGTGTCTTAGCAATCACTATTTATAGTATTTTGATGCAACCTGAGCAGAGTAAAGCACATATTTTATCCTAACTTAGATGCATGCAGTTTAAACAATAGAATTATTTTTCTCAGGAGGTTTGGGGACTTCAAAAAGATCTATTTGCTAATTATTATTTGGGCATTAAAGTGTTAATTAGGGGGTCATTTTATTCGCTACATTTATGCCATCCATTCTGGAAAAAAAAATTGATATTTTAGCTTCCCCCCCCCCTTCTAGAGTTGGATAGCATTGGGTTGCTGGAGCCTGAGAACTCAAGGAGTGATTTTCTTTTTAAGTTTTCTACCCTTTTACCTCATTTTTCCCTATTTCTCTTTGTGATATGCAAACAGAGACATCTCAATCTTACCTTCAAACACCTGCTGCTAACTACTGCTGGTCACATTCTTCGACATCCAAGAATGTTGGAAGATGTTCCTCTCATATTTTTATGCTTCTCCTTTCAGTTCTTGGAAACAATACCTTGCCTTAATATAAATAGATAAATAGGGACTCTTGAAACTTTCACTTGGCACGTGACTGTTGATAGTGAAACGTGCCCAGGGAGACTTGGGAGGCTCCCATGTAGGAGTGCAGCTCTGCACAGCAGATCGGAAACCCTGGCGCACGCATGAATCAGTCCCCAGGGTCAGGCTTCACTGCAGGAGGGAGCGCATGACTTGTGGCAGTGGACACCTGTCATGATCTGTCTAGGTTGGCATTGCTTGGGGCCAATTGTGGGCTGGTTTCTCTGAAGTAGACATTGAGTCAAAACTTGGCGGCAAGACTTTCCTTAGAGACTGACACTAAGGTGATGGGGGTGGGGCAGGACTGGGAAAAGGAAGCGCTGCTCTCAGGCTATCCTGCAGACCACTCTGGAGGGACAGCTCGGTGGGGAGTGTTTCCCACCAGAGTATTCCTGTTGCTCTCGAAAGTCTGCCTCTTTGACCTCACCTTGCTCAGATGACGAGTACAGTGCCTATGGAATGTGGGCCATACAGGAAGGATGTGACCAGGCCAGGGGACTTCGTGCAGCACAGCCTAAGGGAGCTGGTGTGGCCATTCCCAAACGCCCCTCCAACCTGTCTAGGACAGCTGCTCCAGATCCTGCTTCTCTGCTGGGGAGGAGGTGGTGGGAAAGTCTTGGATCAGTCTTTGCACTCTGCCATTGTATCTCTAGTATGGTGTGGATGCTGTGTCTAGTTTTCCACAGGTCAGAGATCTTTTTTATTTATTCCTTCCAAGAATAAGTCTCCAGGATGTGATACATGGAGAAATAAAGGTGGAGTTTAATAGCTTCTTAAATCTGCTTAATTTTGTGTACGTGTGTGTGTGTGTGTGTGAGTGTTAATAGCCTCCAAATTTACTCATTTCCAGAAACAAAGAGCCGTTCCAATTTCTGATGTCTGGGGGACACGTGTGGCTTTACCCGGGCTTGGACGACTGGCTTTCCCGCTGCGGGCTTGAGATCTGCATCCTTGAAGTTTTTCTGCCCTATCAATCATCCTCTTGCTTTGAGCTGCTAATATATTGCTACAGTTAAGCCTTTTGCTCTCTTTGTCCTTGAGGATTTCTACTTAAAATATCCCTTTCTTCTCCTTTTATGAGATTTGGTCATTGAAGAGACATAAGAATGTGTATTGCCATCTTTAACCTGATTTTGCTTTTAAAGAGATATTGTCTCTATTTTTCTCCCCAAGTAATTTTAAAACTTCCTTTGTACAAATTAGAGAGGCAGCACAGCATTGAAAAAGCGGCAAGGATTGATGGCCAATGGCCCTTTCACCTGATTAACAAGTTCGTTATCCATCGGATCCTCGTGTAATTATCTAATGGAGATTGCAGAAGCTTGCTGCAGTGTATATGAGATCAAACACATCAATTGCTTGGCTCCTAGTAAGTAGCCATTGCATTTGCTTCTTGGTTCTCTTTGAACACACAAATAAATGTGTTTTATAATTAAAACATGATCAGGTCAAATAAAATACTTAAAATTAGAGCAAGGGCACATTTGCTAGTAATCTCAGTTTGAAGCTTGGCAAGTTTTTTTCCCTGGACATAGCTGGGTGGCACGCCAGGAAGCCAGCCGGTCCTAAACGGAGAAAGGAGATAATGCATTCTCCCGCCCCCAGCCTTTGCTTTATCCATCCGCCCTGATTTCTTGGCAGTTCTTTTGGTGGGGTGGGGGTTATTTTATTTTTTTGTCTCAACAGTTCATTTGTCTTTATTTTCATCCCTGGCTTGGGTATCAGGCTAGTAAGAGACGTAGCATGCATATAAATCCACTGTTGCTGTAAAACCCTGCGAGCTTCATAGCTACCATTTAACAGGGGCTATAAGAATAAATAATAAATTACGGTTGGGTGGCTAAACGGTATGCGCTGCTCCTTTAGGGCCTCACATTTAAGTGTGGGACTGTGACAGGCTTTTGGCTGTGTCTCACCAACTTTCTTGGGAAGAGTTGGAAGCAGACCTGGTAGACTTTCAGTCTTATTTTTGTGATGCCTCTACACTTTATCTTGCTTCTAGCACGCACATCTTATAAGAAGTATCCCCCCTCATAAGCACATGACATATAGGAGAAGCTCCCGCAGTTTTGTCTTTTGACTGCTAGTATCAGAAATATCAGGCTTAGGGGCCAGAGGGATAGCTCAGCAGAATAAATGCTTGCCTGGCAAGCTCAAGGTCCTGAGTTCAACCCTTGGTACCGGAAAAAAAAAAAAAAAAAGAAAGAAATACTAGCCTTGCATATTAAAAATGGAAATTTCTGGGACTTAGACAATAAAAAGTAGTGTGTGTGTGTGTGTGTGTGTGTTACAAATTCTTTGAGCTTTCAGATTCTCTTTTCAGAACGATGGGTTTTGTTTTATTTTGTTTCTTTGATTTTTGAGACAGCGTCTCACTATGCAGTTCTGGCTGACTTTGAGCTCAATTTGTAGGCCAGGCTGGTCTCAATCTTGCAACAATTCTCCTACCTTAGCCTTTCCTATGCTGGGATTACAGGCATATTCCATCATACCTGGCTCCACAATGATGTTTTTAAATATATTTGATTAAACACAAAAGATAATGAAAGCAACAGTAATTATACTGTTTCTGTTTACATAGCTGCTATACATGTTCTGATGTAGTGATACTTGTATATGCTTATTAATTAACACTTAAAACAAAAGATTTCAGTGTTAAATTTAATAGCAGCTACTACTTTTAAATAAACATTATTTTGAAATTTCTGCAGCAAGAAGAGTGTGTCACCAAAATAAGAGAGGTGTCTGTGGGTACCATCGTAAATATTACCAATACTATATGGTTTGCCGTCCAAATGCTAAATTTCAAGTAGAGTTTAATTAGTGAAAATTGAGATGTAGATTGTTTTCCACCCAAGTTGGGGATCCACTTGGTTTCTAAAATATGCACCGTTAAATACAGTTTATGGGAGGCCAGCATTTTGGACTGATATCATGAATCAAAGTTTGAAGGGGCCAGGCCAAACCAAAACAGAGTCACTCACATTGAGGGTCACATTATAAAAACGAAACTTAAAGGAAACAGGGAAACACTTAAACAAGTATTTTCTCCAAACAGAAGAAGAACAGGAACTGATCCAAAAGAAAATCTTGGGGCTGGCCAAATAGCTCAGTGGATTAAAGTGTCTACAAGCAGGTGCAGGAGACGAGGGTTCAATCACCGGTCCCGCCATGCTGGCTCCACCCCAAGGACGTGCTGAGGTGGCCAAGGAGCCTGTGTGTGGTGGAGCATGCCTGTAATCCCAGCCCTTGGGAGGCTCTAAAAAGGTGGATCACTACGAGTCCCATCTACTAGTGAAACACTGTACACCCTGTAGACCTTCCCCTAAAAATAAATAAATAAATAAATAAAATCTATTTTCCCTGAGTTATGATAAGGAAGATGTCCCCTCTGCTTTAAGCCTTGAAAGAAGCATAACCTGCAGTAACCTGAGGTTAGACTTTGCTGTTAGCTGCTTCCTTCCTTCCTCCTTACAAAGAGCAACCATTCTGCTGGGTCCAGTGAAACACTTGTACTGTCGGACAGAAACAACTGTGGTCCAATTCCAGGATTAGAAATTAAAGACAATTGGATCTGTAAACTTGTTGTATTTCTGTCTTTTGATAAAATCAAGCTTAGCTAAATGCTGCTTTTAACGAGCTGCACTGGGGTCTCCAGGACAGGCATTAGGAATCCACATTCTCATAAGCTTCCGGAGCAGACTCAGCCACCAACGCAACGTGGTCCCAACCAAATGCAGTTCCAAACTGTGTGCACACTCTTTGCTTCTGGCTTCTACAGTGCTCAGTACTAGCAGATACTCTTTAGCCTGCTGGGATCTTGGCAGGCCTTCCCTGGACATTTCTCTATTGTCTACACTGTGTCTCCAAGCACAGCTTACTCTTTCCTCTGGGTTCCATGCAGTTCTGGCATGCGCTTGCTGTGGTGTATAAGGTCGACTCCAGTTCTGCTTGTTGCTGTGTGTCACCCAGGAGAGAAGACTAGAGCTATGTGTCATCAGAGAGTAACGGTGACAAAAACCCCACAGAGGACATGAAGTGGGGAACAGTATGTGTGTGTGTGACACATTCTCTTATGTTAACTAACCCATAGAGGATCTTCAAAATTCCACTGATCCACCATAGAATAGCTTTGAAAGATAACTTTCCTTACCTCTGAGTCCTTGTTTTGTGAGTTTGGAGTTATCTTCTATAGAGTTTAAGAGCACCGCCCTAGTCTTCCTCCTTGTCTGTAGAATGCGGTTTTGGGGCTTTGCACTTGTCTTATCCCTCTCTATAACACTTGCAATTTCCTTGGCTACCTCCAAGCCAAGGTTTTTGGCCCCCACTAGTACCGGTTGGGTTCTGTAGCTGGCCGACATCTTGCCAGACCTTCAAAATTTGAAGGTACAGGAGAGGAAGTGGGAGGTCAGAACGTTACAGTGGTCTGGCCTCCAAGTGGGTTACAGTAAAAACAGTGACAATGGTCAAAGCTTTATTCCACGAGGGTTACCTCTAAAACACATAATCTATAATCTATGTCACTATGCATAAATGGAACTATTCCCTTCCTCAGTTAGAGTTATATTGTCTACGTCTCCTCACTCCAGGAATGGCAGGGAGTAGGGGCAATTGTGGGGCTGGGAAGCCCCAGCCAATAACATGGAATCATTTCTTTAGGTTTCCCATATGACTGCATTTTTCAGCAGCAGAGCTTACCACTGAAAATCAAGTGATACATTTTCTGTTAGGCAATTAACTTCATTAAGTAAAACTTAACCTAGCAGACCAAAAAATAAGAGAAAAAGAAGGACTACAAGGATAGCAAATATTTTGGCCATAACCCTTCAAGGTCAGTGAGGGCTCAGGATATAAGAGAACCTGTGCTGTAACAACATCTTATAACTCAGGGGTGTCCCAAATTTTCTATTCAAGGAGATTATGGGGCCAGAGAGGAAAGGGATCAGTGATGTGTAGTGTGCCTAAGGAGAGTCACCTAGAGAGAAAATATTCTCTCAGGCTTTCAGACAGAGCAAACTGGTCAAGCAATGGCCGTGACTCATCCAGATGGTTGACACTGACAAAAGTTCTATAAGATGCTGTACACAGTTTCAGAATAAATCATGAGGGGATTTGACTGACTTTGTCAGATACAAAGGTTACATGTTTTGTTATATGTCTTGTTTTAACTTGGCCTTAACCATCCAACAGAAAAGTTTAACCACGAGGCATAAAAAGTAAAGCCAGATAAGTATGCTGAACTGTAAAAAGCTCAAGTGAACAGCTTCCAACATTGCCAGTTCTGCTAAGCAAATAGAATAGGTAAAACTCTTAAAGACAGAGGTATAAGGCAAATATGTTATGAATAAAAATCTGTAATAGCAGAGGAGCTACCATGAAGAATCAATAACTGGGTTTTCATTAAAAAGCTTTTGCAAAGCAAGAGATGCCACCAACAGATGCCCTCAACAGCAATAGTCCATCCACAATGTACAAAAATGTTTCAAGGTTTACTGTCAGAAACATAAAGAACCAGAGAAATTAGACCTCCCAGATTTGAAGATACCACCCAAAAATGGGCATCTGAGATGAATATGCACTTCACAGATGAAGAAAGGCAGATGAAAAAATATGAAAAAATATTGAACATCACTGGTCACTCGAGAGGTACTGATTGAAATAATACCGAGATTCCATCTCACCCCAGGAAGACTGGCTTCAATATTTATCAATAAATCAAGTAACGACAAATGCTGGTGGAGCAGTGGGGACAAAGTAACCCTTAACCACTGTTGATGGGAATGGAGACTGGTGCCAGCACTTTGGACATTACAGTGGGGATTCCTCAGAAATTAGGACTTGGGGTTCCATTTGATCCAACTGTATCCCCTTGGACAAGTTTTTATTCTTTTCATAAATTTCCACCCCTGAAATGATGAGGTATTTAACGTCAACAGCTTCAGAATCAACTGGGGATCCTTGTCAAATAGTACCATAAAGCAATCTTACTCCGATTTCTACCCTAAGAATTCATAAGGAAAATTATATTTTAATTGGATTTCAATCATTGCTCATGTTGAAAACTCTACTTTAGTAGTCATAGTTGTTTCCCACCTCTATCTTTCAAAGTTTATTTTAGAACTGGGCGAGGAAGTATGAGAATGGTGTTAATAGGAGCATGGAATATGAGTCTTTGTGATATATTGCATTCCTATATCTGGAACCACATCATTCATTACCGTGTGTCCTACTCCTTTCTCCACCCAGTATATATTTGTGTTGAGCCCACTGTAGGCTGAGAATTGCAGAACTGGAATCCTGATGGAGACAACTCTCAGGTCTTTCTTGGGGGAACTGAGGAGCAGGGCTTAGAGGAGGTCCGCAATCTCAGTGCAATCGTCCCTGCCAATGGGAAGGGAATCCTGAAGCACTGATGCCCAGCAGAGCTAGGACTCAGCCTTGGGCATTTTGGGAGGATCTCCTAGAACAAGCCACATCCCAGTGTCTTCTCGCTTCCTTTTGCACACACAAAGGATGTTCCTCCTTGCAGTTTCCACGTCTTACGAGCAAACACTACATTGAACTATCATCTACAGACCAAGGTAACATCAAACATGCCTGCTGGTGCCATCACAAAATAAAATTAAAGCTCACACGTGATGAAGTTAGGGAGCACTATCTCTCCTTTCCCCTAACTACCTCTGAATTAAATTCTTAGGTGTGGGCCACGTGTTCATAGTTCTCGCGAGACAGACTTAGGTTAGGCTTCTAAATGGACAGGAGGAAGGGGGTGCTAGCGCTGCCTGTTCCACTGCTAGGCAGCTTGGGGCTGCAGCAGTGAGGGGAATTTTGTCTGAGTACGTCACAGAATTCCCCTCGTGTAGACAGAAAGGCCATTAACTTGCCAGTGAGAAAATATTAAATGTGATTAAAAGGTTTTCCTCCCACAATTCTTTTAATGAAGCTAAAATCAGCTCCAGACTCCAGATTGGAGGCTGCGCTGTCAAAGACCACTGGGCTGGAACTTTCCATCCCTTCGTAACCACACCAACGGCCAGATTCCGTGTTCTAATCCCTGGTGGCATTTTCCAATGTAGTTGTATTCTTGCCCCTCTTCTTCTTTGGCCATGGCTTTTGGGCTGTGCTTGCTGCAAGATGAATTGGAAAGCCATTTGGACAAACAAAGGACAGCCCCTGAAAATCGTGCCCCATCAAAGCCAGACAGAGAAGCAACATGGACGCTAGCTCGCCAACCAATCATTACCATCAAGGAGACACCATATTGTGGTGGTGTGGGTAGAAACTAAGTGACATCAGTAATCTGACTCTTCCGCCGATTGGATGATGTAAGCCGAGGGCCACTGAAATCGTGCACATGCGCAGTGAGGAGCGATTCCTCTTCGTTCTTCTCCGAGGTTTACTATGAGTTTATCATCTTGAAGGAAGCAAATTCAGTGCTGATGATATTCAGGTGGCTCAGGTAAGGATCGATCCAACGGAAAGAGAGTCTGATTCTGAAGTCTTTAAAAGGACTGAGATTTGCTTTATCGATGCCAGTGTTTAGTTTCATGTAGTTCAGTAGGCATAGTTTGGTTTTGTTTTTGCAGATGTTGGAGGTTGTTTAAAAAAAAAAAAAAAAACAGAAGCTAACTTAGGGGCCTGGCGGGATGGCCCAGTGGTCTAAAGCGCCTGCTTGGGAAACCTTGGGCGGCTTTAGGCACCACATGCTGCGCCAGCCCTGCCCTCAGGGTGGGCTGAGCTGGCCATAAAAATGAGTGAATAAACAAACAAAGGTTCTGAAACAAGAAAATAAAATAAAATAAAATAATTCTTTTTTAAAAAAGAATAATAATCATTAAAAAAAAAAAGAAGCTAACTTAGTTCAAACATTCTCTCTGTCACATTAGTTAGTAAAAAGTACCCTAGTGAGTTGAAGCAAACAGAAATTAGCTTTGTTATATCTTAGTCTATTTCCTTTAGCTTTTCTACATTAAGCAAAGATGAAATGAAGTCCATATGCATGAGTAACTAAGTAATAAAATAAGAAATCAAGTCTTGGAAATGCCTTCTCTTTTAATGACCAAATATATCTGGAAAGGCTTTGTGTTTGCATGCTGGTAAGCTGGATATTTTTAGGGTCTGCTTTTCGATGAAGATACTCTCCATTTCTGCACTGCTCAGGCCAGGTTTCATGTGGCCTTGTTCTTGATTCCCAGCATAACTTAAAGGGAAACTTCCCAATGCCCAGAGCCTTGATGTCCTACAGATGAAGGAGGAGGACGTCCCCAAGTTCCTCGCTGCAGGAAAGGCTCAGCCTGAGGTCACAGACTGGCCTGAAGGCATGTAGGTGCCCTCAGTGCCCACTTAGGTGGCACCAGCAGTACATCTACAGAAGGAAAAGTGATGGAATCTACATCACACACCTGAAGCGGACTTGGGAGAAGCTCCTCCTTACAGCTCGAGCCACAGCGGCTATTGAAAACCCTGCTGACATCAGTGTCCTTTCCTCTAGGGACATGGGCCAGCGGGCTGTGCTGCTGCCCCTGGAGCTACTCCTGTTGCTGGTCGCTTCACTCCTGGAATCTTCACTAACCAGATCCAGGCAGCCTTCCAAGAGCCACGTCTTCTGGTGGTTACTGACCCCGGGGACTGACCACCAGCCCCTCACGGAGCCATCTTACGTCAATCTGCCAACCACTGTTCGGTGCAACACAGACTCTCCTCTGCGCTATGTGGACACTGCCATGCCATGCAACAAGGGAGCTCACTCTGCGGGTCGGATGTGGTGTATGCTGGCCCAGGAAGTGCTGCGCATGCGCGACACCATTTCCTGTGAACACTGGTGAGAAATCGTGCCTGATCTCTGCTTCTATCGGGATCCAGAAGAGACTGAAAAGGAAGAGCAGGCTGCTGCTGAAAAGGCTGTGACCAAGGAGGAATTTCAGGGTGAATGGACTGCGCCAGCTCCGGAGCTCACTGCTGCTCAGCCTGAGGTCGCAGACTGGTCCAAAGGTGGGCAGGTGCCCACTGTGCCCATTCAGCAGTTCCCTACTGAAGACTGCAGTGCTCAGCCGGCCACAGCGGAAGGAAGCATCACCGAGTGGTCCTGAGCTGTTCTGCCGACACCTAAGCAAAATGGGAATGAGGCCGATGAAAAATAAAACAATTTCCAAAAAAAGTGAGTTAGCATATTCTTAGCATTTTTCCTCTAAATTATTGCAATACGTTCATATGTCTTTTATTTCCTATCTAGGTCAGAAATTGTTCCTTTAATGGCTAAGTAGTTTTCCTATATAGCTTTAAAATGAGATAGTCTTAGCTACTTTCTCCCTAAGTTCTTATAATTTGTCTCCATGTTTGCTTTTCTGACTACCTTACTCTGCATGTTTTCTTTCTTTCTTTCTTTCTTTCTTTCTTTCTTTCTTTCTTTCTTTCTTTCTTTCTTCCTTCCTTCCTTCCTTCCTTCCTTCCTTCCTTCCTTCCTTTCTTTCTTTCTTTCTTTCTTTCTTTCTTTCTTTCTTTCTTTCTTTCAGATCCAGTTGCCTTATCACCAAACAGGAGCTGTGCTTAGCACTTACCCACCCTGGCCAAGGGGTGCAAGCAGAGTTGCCCCTGGAATCTGCTGGGATAGCATGCTAACACAGCACATGTAGTAGGTGGTAAAAGCACAGGCAAAGTGGAGCAGAGCGCTTCCTCGTGGAGCTCAAGGACAGCAGTGAGCTGACTTACGACTGATAACACCGTCATAAGCCCATGGGAGATTAGCAGGCGCTTTTGCTACTTGAAATTGAGAGACAAAGATGGCAACAATTCATAAGCCTGTGGCTCCACATCCACTTATCTGCTCCTCACGAGGCCCCTTTAAGGTAGACAGTATTATCTCAATTAGACATGTTACCTCGGTTCACGAACTTAGTTTGTTCTGTGATTCTGGCGCAGTTGGCCTGAGTCAAGTTGTTGCCAGAGGTGGTGTTCATGATTAGAAGCACGTTTTGTCAGTTACTCCTATTTTCCAGCCACACTGTGTATGACCAGAAGTGTTCGTGAACCGACTCACAGTACCGCTGTATATTGTCCCCAGTCCTCAAATAGAACTCCTAAAATCATTATAATTTTCTGAGTAAGCAGGGTAATAGGACCATTTTCTGTTGAATTTGGTTTTTGGACAGAGCTCCTAAATCCCTTAGATTTTCCTGAGTGATAACAGCATCTCTGAACCTTCAGGACAAGAATTAGAGGACCCCTGAGTTTATGCAAATGCTGTGGATGTCTTTCTTAGGGTGGTAGCCTCACTCCCCTCAGAATAGGGGTTTTTACCAGGGGGCCAAGGGGTTGGAAGGCTGAAACTTTAAGCCTCATCTGTGGCTTTGGGGAGCATAAGGGGAAATCAGAGATTAAAATTCTGTGAAAACTCTCAGATAATGAGGTTTGGTGAGCTTGTGGGTTGGTGGAAAGGTGAAGGCTCTGGAAGGTGGATCCACTACACGTGCCCCCAGAGAGGGCCTAGAAGCTCCAGAAGCCGTGGCCCTCCCTCCCCAGTCACCCACCACCCCTCTCTAGTGCTGTTACGGTTCACGTCTAGTCCCCCCAAAGCTTCATGCAGTCGTGGGGCAGAGACTTCTAGAGATTGTGACTTGACTCATGAGTCACTGAGATTATGTGTTTTAATACTAATGGGATTACAGTCTGAGTACTTCTGGGATTACAGGTGTAGCCTAAGGCAGACAGGCTGAGGCAGAGAGCCTGAATGTAATATAAAGAGAGACAGAGAGACAGACTCGCACTGTTGCGCTGTTGCTCTGCTGCCCTGATTGACTAGCTGCCTTTGCCACCATTTTGTTGCTGTTCTACCGCTGTGAACTGGATGCTCTGTGCCCTGTTTCTCTCAGCCTTGGGCCAGCCGAGTGTGGACTGAAACCCCCAGTAACTGTGAGCTAATAAACCTTTCCTTCCTTCACTTTGAGTGTTGGGTATTTGTCCCAACAACCAATGAAAAGTAACTAGGACAAGTGCCTTTCTTCTTGTTGGCTGCTCCGGTGTTTCTGAGTTCTGTGATCCAACACAGCGAGCTGTCAAACATGAGGGCATGGTGGGTACTCTTAAAATGCATGGTTGGTGAGTCAGACACCATAGTGGTCTGGCACTTGTGGTTAACCTTTGACATGGGGATAATCTTGTGTACTCTGTTCTCGATAGATGACGGAATCCGGTGCTGACTCCAGACAGTTGTGTCAGAAATGCGTCGCACTATAGCATCTCCAAGAGTGAGAATTAGAGAACTGGTTGTTGGCATTAGAAAAGACCACATACATTTCTTCACTGCTCTTGCTAAATACTTGCTAGGCCTCAGTGTACAAAATGAGATAACCCTGTCTTTGAAGGGCTTATAGTTTAACTGCCCACATGGAGGGAAGTACAAAGTTTGTAAGGTAAATCCTGACCTTCCAAGTGCGTGTGCAGAAGTATGACTAGAATCTTGATGAAGCAAAGAGAAAAAACCTGGAGACACTGAGGAATCCAGGCACTCTCTCGCCTCTCCTTTCCCTCGATAGAAACTAGGAAGCAGGAGGACCTTTGGCTTAGCATTTAATTGAATCTTTGCTCAGACAGCAATCTCGCTGATTTTCTTCCAGTAATGAAGCAACTGGCTTTCTCCACGGGCTCTGTTCTTTTTCCTTACGAGCTCCAAAAGGCCCAATTTGGAAGGTTGGATAAAGGCACTAAACTCTACTCTACAGATAATGGGATTTGCAGCCCCTATGAGCAGACAAAAAAAAAAAAAAAAAATTTTTTTTTTTCAAATTGTGAAGCACTTCCTGGATCAGTTTCTCCCTGCTGGTGGCACACAATATTCTCTTTCTATATTTGCCCTGTGGCATTGTGTGCTGGCAGCGCTTGGCTTAGGAAGCCCGTTTTACATTCCTGTTGCTGGGGACTTGTGAAAGGGTGAGGTTTCAAGAGTGCTTGAATCGTGAAGGGAAACCTCCCCACTTCATGGGCTCTCTCTGGGACTACACAGTGATGCTTGTGAGGCATTTCCTGAGGTGAGCTACCTGCCTTCTGCTCCCCTCCACACCTCCAGGTCTCCAGTTCTCTAATGATAACTGTGTATCAGAAAACTCAGTTTACTTGGTACAGACCTGCTAGCGAAGGACTCAGTTGCGTAACCTTTCCCCATTATAACTGCAATGGCTATGCACACTGCCTACTACTTTGTCAGGGCCAACTTCAAATTCAACGCTTTGCACAATCCTTGCTCGGTCTTTCTAGCTTGCTAAATGACTCACAGAACTCAGCACAGCACCACACTGATTGTTTCCTGGTTTCAGATAAAGGGTCTTAACTCAGAAACAGCCAAAAGGAAGTGGCACCGCTTGGTGCTCCGAGTGTGCCAGCCGCAGCTCATCTAGAGATTCTCCAACCACGTCACTCTCTGCAATGCCTTGTCCTGGAGTTTCATAATAGTCTCCAGGCCAGGAGGTCCCACTCTGGATCAGGGCAAGAGTATAAATGCCATTTAACTGAAAGGGGTTTATTACCAGTAACAAAAGGCACCTCCATTACCTTAGCGTTTCAAGAGTTTTAGGATCTTTGCGTAAACCAAACATCGCACTTGTTTTATTCTATGATCGTTGCACAACTATCAGCAGAAAATAGAGATTTTAACCCAGGTTTCTGGCTCCTGAGTCCTTACATTTTCAAATTATTTAGTATTGGTCCCTGTGCTGTAGCTATTATGTCTTCAAAGAAGCGCCAAAAAATCAGCAGTGGAGATAGAGAGGCAGGGCGATGACCCCGAGGACGCACAGATGGTGTCTTAGGGGTCAGAGTCCAGTGCTTCAGGATGGAGATATGAAGAATAAATGCGTGTATGACCAAGACTGCAAGTAGCGTCTTATGTCATTCAGTGTACACAAGAGCGTTATCAGCACTTCCATGTTTATTCATAGCTGCTGAGATATGGAATACATACACATATATATATATATATATATATATATATATATATATATATATATATATTCATACACAAAAAATTAAATCCTGCCATTCAAAGTAACGTGGTGAGCCAAGAGACCACGATAAGTGAAGCAAGTCAAGTTCCCCCAAAATATTTCATGTTCTCACACACATGAAAGTGGAAAGGTGACCTCAGAACTACAGAGGTACAATGGTATTCAGTAAAATCTGGGAAGGCTTTGGGAGGGGTTGAAAAGAGGATAGTTAACAGGGTTGAAGGAGGACTAATTTCCAATCTTCAGCAGCACAGAGGATATCTATGACTGACAACATTTAACTGCATGCTGCAAAATAGCAGCTGAGCATGGTGGTGCCAGCCAGGCAGAGCGATGCGCACCGGTAATCCCAGCATTCCAGAGACTGAGGCAGGAGGTCATTGTGAGTTTGAAGCCAGCCTGGGCTACCAAGTGAGCTCAAGGCCAGCCTGAACTGCATAGCGAGAACCTATCTCAAAAAGACAAAAAAAAAAAAAAAAAAAAAAAAAAAAAAAAAAAAAATTAATTTTCTGCAGGTCCTTGTCACAGTAGAAGAATGCTAATTCACATTCACACTGTGCCAGGTAAGAAGTAAGCGGTAAATCACACGCTGAAGTCAGGAGAAACCTAAGATGAGCTACTGCACTTTTTCTTCTAATTGTCTTCCACATTTTTAGTAATAAATTGAAATTATAATGAAAATAAAGACCTGAAAACACACAATGGGACATGTTTAAAATACACCATATATGTGTTTGAATTGTTCAGTGACAAGTTGGAGAATAGACATAATGTCAATATATGTGGAGTTGGACAGGGTGAAGTCAGGACTACAGTAAGAAGAACGAATATTAAAAATGTTAAGAGTTACAGAACACTACTATGGAAAGATGAAGCATATATTCGTTTTCTACAGCCACTGACCAATTTTGCGCCTCCATAATGTATTTATTCCCACAACTGAAGATTTATTTGGCACCCCACGGAACTCTTTTAATATAAAAATGCCTCATCTGTGAGGATTAAGCTTTGTAGACCCCATGCAGTGTGGAGTCTTAATTAGATCAACGTCTTCCTGTTACCAGAACTCTTTCAGACTGAGAGGCCTGAAGGGGCCTTCTGTACACTTTGTTATTAGCAGTCTTCTCTTGGCAGCCACTGTTTTCTTTACTGGGGAGAGATTTGGGGATTTCTACATGGAGCTTCAAAAAAATTAACAACAATGCCAGAGCAAACAGGGGTGCTGATGGAGGGGTTGATAACCGCTGTCACTGGCTGTTTATGCTACGCCAGGTGCACGCTCAATGGTTTGTGTACATTATTTCATCCTCACAGTTCTGTCCCTTAATGGGTGAGCATGCTTCCACCAGGCATATACAGCTGCTTTCGTGAAGTAACCCGACGGTAACATGTCACAGCCAGGTCTGCTGAGTCTAAGACTTGAGATTTAACCGTGCCATTAGAATCTTTGCCTATGACAGACAGAAACACATTTTCTATGTAAAAAGTGATGTAGTATTTTAGAATTTTTGGACAAAAGACAAAATTGAGGACATTGTATGGGTATTTACATGCAAAGAGAGAAATGACCTTTTTTAAAAAAGTATAGTTTAAAGAAGGGTCTACAGGGTGTTCAGAGTCTCACTACTAGATCAGACTGGCAGTTATCTGCCTATTTACAGCCTCCCAAGAGCTGAGATTACAGGCATGCGCCAACAGTCTCAATTGCCATCTCAGCACACCCTGTGGGCAGCACTGGTACAGCAGGACGAGAAGTGAACTTCTACAAAAATTACTGTTCACAAAATTCAAAATTCTATTTGTCAGCGTTTAAACTTGAATTCAATATAGTTTTCATCAGTCACAAAATATTCGATATAGTTTTCATCAGTCACGAAATATTCTCTTTACCCATTTTCAGTCACTTAAAAGTGCAAAATCCATTCTTAAGTTGGAGGCTATGCAAGAAAGCAGCATGGGAGTGTGTGACGTAGTTTGAGCACTGCTGTTGTGTTCGGGAAATCTCTGGGAGACAGTCATGCAGAGAAATCCTTAGCATTCTTGCTAAGCTACCACAGGGAAACCTGTGGAATGGTACTGAAGCGCAAACACTCGGAAGGGTGCAGAATTGTAAGAGGAAACCACTGGCAACTATGTAGGCAAAACTTTACTGGCACAACAGAAGTAAAACCCACCTATGCCTTGGGAGGTGGGGCTTTCATTTTGAAATTGGCATTAGGTGAAGTTCTTGAGGGAGAGTAAACAGAATACTTGAAATTGGAGCTAGTATGGAAACTCCAGCATATGTTTGCTTAGCTGTGGGTTAAGTTGAGATGTTGTAATTGCTTTGGAATGCTGCCACTTCTATCTTGCTTGCTGTAACCTACTTGCTTGAGTAGAGTAGAGTGAACGCAAAAGGAGGGCAGAGACGAGATGAGAGAAGAACTAGATTTATGACCCATATTTCCTTCACCTTATCTGTCAGTAGTCTAAGACTTCATCATATTTCTTGGAAAATTTATGTACATACCTAATATTTTGGAATCCCGCCAACTCTGTAGAGGTCAAGAGGTGGGAAGCAAGACGCGGAGAGGAGATTCAGGATGTGACCGCTCATCCCCGTCGGGCTGAGTGGCCTTAGACATGGGACTGACCTTCCCGGTACCCTAAAGCTTCCTTTAGAAAATAAATGTAGAGGTCAAACTCTGAGAGTTCTTCTGAAGTAGGACCCCTGGCTACATCCAAATTGGGACTAACTGCCTCTCTAGGAAAGGTGTTAGGAGCACAGAGTGAAAATAATGTAAATGATACTGTTTTGTCTCTCAACATCAGGTATACTCTTAAAATGTCCTTGAAGGAGGAAAAGTCTCTAGAGTCTCTGGAAACCATGCATCAGATTTTAGGAGATAACAAGGAGTGTCGACGATGAAGATTTAATTCTAAGATTTTTATTATTACTGTGCTCTGATTATTATTGCCATTAAGATTGAGTAACCGAGTCAAAATATGGCAGTTAGGGCCCCAAGGGTAACAACTTGACTTATAGGAAGGAATGCCACTATAAAACAATGTCTACAGTTATTAAGGGATTTGCACTCATCCATACGAAGCAGATAATCCACATAGTTTTAGATTCCTAGACTAATAACAGTAAAGTTAGAAAGCTACAAAGGACCCCGTGTTGAGTCTCGGCTCCCTACTTATTCGCTGTGTTTGATCCTATGCGAATTATTTAATATCTCCAAGCCTCAGTTGGTCCATTTTGAAAATGAAGATAGTATCTATTTGAATATTAAATATATTACACATTCATTAAATAATCTATTAAGCAAGCACTGAAGCAGTACCTCCCGTGCATTAGATCCTAAGGAGGGAAATGCCTAGGGTGTGGTCTTTACCCTTCAGAAGCTTGCTGATGAGAGCGGCTGGTGCAGCAGCAAATTCCCAAGGTCAGCAGGCCAGTCCTGAAGCAGATTAGGCAAACAATTCGCCAGAAGTAGTGCAGGTACCCAAGAGGAGAGGGCGCTGGCTCCTGAGCATGAAGAGGGCACATTTCTGGCAGAGGCAGCAGCCAGAACACCGCCTGGAGGAAAGGAGGAAGTGGCGTATTTGGCAGACTTCACGTCCTTTGTGCTTCTGAAAGTTCAAGCAAAAGAACACTGCTGAAAAAGGTGAATTTGGAAATACGGTGAAAAATCGTGTCATTGTCATGTACTTGCTTTTCCCGAAGTTCAATTTCAAGACAGTGATTGATCCATAATCGTGCACAGTTGCTCAGAAATGAATTGACAGAAAAACAAACAAACAAAGACAGACTGGGGGGATGGTATGTATGTGTCTATGCATACATGTGTGTAATATAGGTGTACATACATGAATGTATTGGTATGCATGGATGTTATATATATATATATATATATATGTATATATGTATATGTATAGTATATGTATATACTATATGTATGTATATATATGTATATATATATATATATGTGCATAAATGAGCACAAATGTGTTTCCTTCCTTTCATATAGGCTGTGCTTGACTGCAGAAAGGAAAAGATATAACCTTGCCCTGGAGAATCCTTAGCAAGTGGTCATGGCTAATATCAGCGACATCACAGGAGTAGCATCACCCTTGATAGGTCATAAGGAAAATGTCACTTGTTCAGTGTCTTTCTTCAGCAGGCTCACAATCCCACTCTGGTAGGGAGAAATACGTGCAATGAATCCAAAGCACAGGGTTAAGGATGAAATATCTGGCTGGTGCCCCTGAAGAGTGTCAAGGTTGTCTGTCAAACATTAAGAAAGTTTTGGGAAATTATAACAGCTCAGAGAAGGATAAGAAAGCGATTCATAATAGCATCTGACGTGATGGTCAGATGCAAGGCTGTCTCCTATGGAGGGTCCTGAGACAAGAACAGGACCTATGGATATATTATGGAAGCCCAAATAAAGGCACGTAATTCTTCATGATTATCAATCTTGGGTACTCAGTTATGGGCTGAGACAAGTATTTCTGAGATCTCGAGAGCAAGAGCTGAGAGAAATGGAAAGATAGGACAGGGTCCTGAGAGTGACGAATGTGGAATTTTTCCCTTCTGAAACAGCTTGATGTGACAGGTGCGGAACTCATCCTGTGGTAACTTGGAATCTGGGAGACTTTCAGGAGACTTTGGAACTTTGCAGTTGCTAACATGCATCCCAGTCATAGAGCTGAGGAAGTGCTCTCTTCCCAAGCTGAGGAGGGATGCATCGTTTGTGAGGTGCGTGGGAGGCAAGGATCGGATTTGCGCTTCCAGCACCGTGCAGGCAGGAGACTCCTCTGCTCCCTTCCCTTCATCACACACCATGAGGTCTCAGAGGACTATACTTCCTCT
Source organism: Myocastor coypus (assembly GCA_004027025.1). Lineage (NCBI taxonomy): Eukaryota > Metazoa > Chordata > Mammalia > Rodentia > Myocastoridae > Myocastor > Myocastor coypus. The sequence goes on from PVJA010007835.1 coordinate 65,403, forward strand.
TTGCAACTCTGGTACTCTCAGGTTCATTTTGTCGTTGACAACACATTCAGGGACCTGGCATCTCTTTAAGATACAAAATACTTGCCGAGACGAGAGGAATTTCTAAACACTGATTTAACACAATTATATTTTGAAAGGTAATTTACTTTTCAAACTAATGCGGGATCAGCCATAAGGCCTTCTTTTTCTTTTCTTTTTTTTTTTTTTTTAACAGAATGATCCAATGTACTCATTTGTTCTTTTGGTTTGACTTCCATTGCTTGGGGTATATCTAGGGGGAAGAGTTTCTCTTTTCTCTTTCCGGGGTCTCCCTGTGAAGTGTGCACTGCTCAGAGCCTTCCGGTGGCCTGAGCAGTGCCAGAGGCAGCCGGACCTCTCCTGTTCTGTCTCCTAAGAAGTGAGGTGAGCGGCTTCCCTCACTGACTCACGCTGATGGTCCCCTCCTCAGTCACTGCTGATGTCTTCCACTGCACATTCAGATATGTAGCGAGGTCTACATTTGGTCAGTTACTGAAGCTCATAATTAAGTTCAAGAAAGAAAGTAAGGAGGATTTTGGAAGCCAATGGAAAGAGTAATTAAGCCAGCCTGGAGGGGGGTCCAAGCCTATTTCTGTGGTTCTCTTGCTTTGAGATACTTTTTCCTACAATCATGGTTGACACCGCAACTTAGTTGAGTTCTACACTCAAAAGTTTCCCTGGAGAGCAGACTTCCTGTTCTGCTCTAGTTCTCCCTTATGGTGGGCATTTTTCTTTAGTGATTTTTTTATGACATATTTTCTTCTTGCTTGATGTCTCTCTTGCCACTGGATGATCGCTCCAGGTAGTAAAGGCAGTACTGCATGATTGTTTCATGCTCTTGAGTGAACGAGTGAGTGAGTGAATGGTGAGCGACACACGGAAGCTTCATGGAGGAGAGGGAGATACAGTGCAACACCTGGAAGTGCGCACAGGAGTGGCTGAGGGAAAGACGCACAAGAACGGAGATTCTAGCTGGGGCGAGAATGTAGCCGACACCTACAGGGACAGCAAAGCCTGCCCTCAGTGTTGTTGAAACCTGAAGGGAGGTGTCGGTGGCCATGGACACCTGTGCCTCTAGAGAAATCAGCAAGACCATGTCTGCCAGCTCAGAAAGAACGTGCCGGGTCTGGATGAAGAGCCTCTGAAAGAATCCAGTGGGCGATAGGCAGGGGACACTTCTATCATCTCCTCAAGTCTTACTTTGGCTTTAAAATAATAACTACCAACTTGAACCTTCTTTTGTCTTTTCTTTAGATGGAGGTCTTTCAAATATTTTGACTATGAATCACATTAAGAAATATACTAGACATAATATTCATACCATGGATACGTCAGTAAGTCATAAATATATGTGTGGGCATCTGAACATTATACTACATCCAGTGCACTCTATGTTCCATTGCA